>OU696581.1:1334444-1351944 GCA_916048095.2 Sacculina carcini | reverse complement strand
TTGGAGCGTGTTTTGCGAGGTAAGATTAATCTTTTGTAGCCGTATCATCGCAGTATGCCACTGTAGCGCACACATCCGCGGACGCATCCAGGAAATATCAGGATGTCGTCCTCCGACTATTAAAATATATATGATACAAGAGCTAAATCATTGGTTCTTGACCTTTTTTGGCAGCCACCCAAATTTTTGTACAAATCAAGCATAGCAGCTCAGGCCTAAAATACGAATTGATTTTATACGTAATGATTATGCTGTTCATCATAATTTAGTTTAAACATTGTCGGCTTCAATCAACTCATGATTATAATTACCGTAATCACCCAAATATAATCAGCTCCCATTTTCGTTCCAAATTTCAACATAAAAAGTTGGGGAGCATTACACTTGAGTATTTGAGTAATCATCATACAGATGTTTGTCAAGGATTTCCTGAAAACTAGAATCTCAAACAATTTGGATGACACAAAAGACGATGAACTCTGGAAGGAAAACTCAAAAGATGAAGAAAATGATGAAGACACAGCTGACCACAATTGGGATACAGACGCAAGACTCACTCCGGAAGAGTTTCATGAACTTTATGATGGCAGTGATGATGATGATAATGACTCTGATGGATTCTGATTAAAATGCATTAAATGTGATTTTTTTTGTCGCAAATGGTATTTTCATAAAAAAAACCTGAAAATTTTCTTAACAGAAAAAGTCTAAAACTTAGAGGGAGCGTCACACTTTGGTATGTAAAAAACAGTTTTTCGATTCAAACGTTTTGGGAGCATTATACTAGGGTGATTACGCTAAAACATGGTCTAATTGAAATCCTAAGACTAGGACTAATGTAGTTTTAATTATTACAATTAATAATATTATATTTTAGTGGCAAAATAATTTCTTTCTCCGAACCCTCAGCGGCCCAATAACACGGTTTATCGACCCAACTTTGAGTCGCGACCGAAACGTTAAGAAGCTCTGATCCTAGAAATAATCTTCACTAACTCTCCCACTTACATATTTCTGAATCCGCCACTGCACGCACACGCAGGAGTCAGCGGGCAAGTTTGAAAAATGTCTCGAAGAAAAGATGAAGCGGCCTGTTGAGTGATGGTTGGCTGGCTGGCGGACGGCGTGCGACCGGCAATATTGCAAGCAACAAACAGCCGTTTGTCTTGCAACTTGGCTCGCAGCGACGCTAATGATAACGCCTGCAAGATGCATCAACCCCAGTGGCGGCGCCAGGATTTTCCGCTCGAGGGAAGGGGACTGAAGGGGCTAGAGGGAAAGTTACAGGGGCTTGGCGAAACATGAGGAACTACACTCATGATGTTCATGGTCAGGATTTTTGGGACTCTCAGTTCATCCCCTCCAAGCAGAGCCGTAGCAACCGCCTCCCGTACCCCCCGGCCGGGGGGCCCGAATGTTGAGGGGCCCCGATGCTTCACGTATTATGTGATTATGTCTAATAAATGCATTCATTATTTGGTGATTTATTTATAATGGGGGCCCCAAGTGTTGCCTTCGGGGGGGGGGGCATAATTCCTCGCAACGACTCCGCCTCTAAGCCCCCCTTTGGCGCAACCACTGAACTTCAATGTAGGAAAAAAAGCACTGTAAGGAGCCCCACTGAGCCGAGAGGCGTTTTTAGTTCCGAAAGGACAGGACAGGACAGAAGACAGCTGCTGAAATCCAAGTGGGTACCAACTAGAGATGCGACCTCAAAAAAAACCGACGGTTTTTTTTAAAAAAAACCGTTTTTTTTGCCAAAAAAAACCGCGACCAAAAAAAACACGTTCTTTTTGGTTTTTTTTGAAGAGTCATGCAAAGAATTCAAATTATGGAAATGATATATTTGGGATGTTAAATGAATTATTTTCATCAACACATGGGTTATTCATGCTATTAGTGACCCTATCAAATTGAATTATCATTAAATATGCACAATATAATTGTTATAATGAGTCTGAAAGGCCTAATATCATTGTTTGCACGGTACTGTGCGGCACTTCTATGTACAGTACAGTTTTGCATTCAATTATTGAGTTAATCATTGTGTAAGAAAGCAGGGTTTGAGAACCGTTTCTTATGCTAAAATGTGAAACTGTTTTAAAAAACAACAGGTGGCATAATTTATTATTGTTTCTTACATATTACCTTTTTCCTACCAGAAATGAACTACGTTGATTATAATAAGTTTCATCATTTCATTCAACAGATCAATTATTTGCAAATATAAAAGTACAAACACTGCAAATATTTACACAATTACTACAAATATGCACATAAACTTAGTGTCCCTAATGAGACTACGAATAAAAGCGGGTCGCAGTGGCAACGGACCAGAAAAACGGAAAAAATTTTCGTGTAGGAAAAAAAAACAACTGAGGAAATATATTTGATGTACAAAAAAGTATTTGAACACAAATAACTACATTAAAGAAACCATCATCCATAAAACCAGTTTTAAAAACAGGTTACTAATAAAAAAAACAGTTAATTTGGTTAAACTTTCCTTGATCTGCCGCCAATTTTTTTCCCAATCTCTACATCTACGAAAAAAGTTTTTCCAAAAAATATATTTTGAAAAAAACATGGTTCAAAAGAACAGTTTAAAATAAGTGGTTTAACCAGCCGCTTATACGTACCAGCAGGCTACTTGCTATACAAAAGTTATTTGAACGTACATCAATCAAATCTATCTTACATAGATACTGTTTTAGAAAACATTGTTTCATTAAAAAAGCGTTAGTTTAAATGAACGTTTGTCAAAAAAAACACTTGACCAACCAATTAGCTTGTCTTGTTCTGCTGCCAACATTTTCTGGACCTTTACATTAATAAAACGAAATTAAAACCAGTTTGAAAAACATCATTGCATTTTTTCATAAAAAACATGGTTTCTTTTAAAAAAAAACAGGATTATTCAATGAATTTGTTTTGTTATGCTGACAAATTATTTCAAATATCCACATAATTAAAACCATCTTTAAAAACATGGGTTTTATCAATGAAAAAAACCTAAACCACCGGACCCGGATGCACTTTCAAACAGTCTCCTGAGGTATTTATTGATAAATATTCTTGTTTTTTATACTATTATCAAATTATCTTTGAAATAAGACACGTAAAGATGTACAAAACATCAATTGAACTCATTTCTATGTACTAAAATCTAACATCCGATGACAATTGGGGCTAATTCTAAAAAAACCCAAAAAAACCAAAAAAAACCTAAAAAAAACATGTTTTTTTTGCAAAAAAAACCGCAACAAAAAAAAACGGTTTTTTTTGCATCACTAGTACCAACCCTACTGGATGATGGCTCCCCCTTGGATATGGCAGAATATGAAGGGAAGAAGCAGAGGGTCCGCTTTTAGTCGCCTCTTACAGTATTCTTATCCCCTGACGGCAGGGACATTGACACCGTTAGAAAACAAAACTGTTTCAGCAAGAAGCGTACAGTATCGGCTAGTAATGTTGTATCGCTAAAGACGAGGCAAAAGATAGGATTTACTTCGGCCAGTTTGTGTTGGTAATGTCTCCATAAGAAGTATTGCCCGCGAGTGGTACATAGACATCGGTAACAATCATATTTCAATGTAGGAAACACTTCAGTCTCTATATTTTCCCTTTGACATGAGCGCACACACACACACACACACACACACACACACACACACATACACACACACATGCATACACGTCGGTTACTTACAATAACAGGGCGCATATGGTCTAACAGATCGAAGCGCCTCTAAAACACCAATCACTATTATTAGTGATATTATCGCCCGCATTGGATACAATAGCTACAATAGCATATTGCATACACTACTTACAAGACAAAAGATTCGATACAACTTACAATGAACGAAAAGCAAGATAGCACTACGAACAAGGGCATACTCGAAATTCCCGAGTCGAGTAAGAAGACGAGCGCAAAAATTAGGAGCACCAATTCAATAACCACCTCAATTCGCTCAACAAGTCTTGCAGAAGGGAAAGGCGACTCCACGTTTCTATAGCCTGTCTTTGTGGCGTTTGGCTCGCCACGGAGTGTCACAAACATATACTGCGAGTTCTCTGGACCAACTGTTTATTGCGACACAGGACGCACATTTACAAGGTTGCATCGCACATGCAGAAGTATAGAATTGTCATATGATCCCGCACACAAAATGCTGCAAGGGCAGATGACACTGCGCGTGTGCTTCTGGCAGGTTCCCCGAAGTGGTGCGTGGCGTGGTTGCACGTGGCGCACCACTTCTTTTTCCATCAATCTCAACTGCCAAAGCTGTGTGCTCCTATGTTGAAAGAATCTCCACAACTTGTAGAAATGCGCGTATCCATTCATTCATTCATCCATCCATTCATTCATCCATTCAGAAATGCGCGTATCCATTCATGTATTTTTCCAGCATTCAATTCAACAGAATCAGAATGTGTGATTCAACCAAAACTGGAAAGGCAATTGAAGCTGAATAGCTTGTGTTGCCTGGGTTCAATCAAATTGCTAATACGATGCAATACAATCATATTCACGCGTACTAATTTACTCATCTACACACTGAGAAATATATCATGCACATAATCACACTCCCACACGCATAAACACCAAATACACGCGTGTGCACACACACACACACACACACACACACACACACACACACACACACGCACACAGTTAGCACAATCACGGCTCTTGGCACTCGACTATATACTATATTTTTTATTGGTCAGATTCTTCAGAGTAAGATTGAATGTATTGTTTTTTCACGTTTTTCTTGTAGCTGGACAACGTTGGAGTTTGTTTCTGTTTTTTCTCCAATTCATTCCACTGCGATATACCTACATAGAAAAATGATAAGCTTCTTAGTTTGGTTCGTGTGTGGGGAAAGAGGAATTTGTCTGTATGCCGTGTATTGGCTGTGAAGTATGCTTGAATGTTAGATGGTAATTTCTTATGATATGCTGATATGCATTCCATAGTTAAATTATTCAGTTTTACTACGTTATCAAATTTTAGAATATTTTTCTTTTTGAATGAAGGTGATGTATGGTCCCTTGCTTTCAGATTGTCTATGATTCTGATAGCTCTTTTTTGTGCAATTCTTATAGTTGGTAAGTTAGAGTAATAAGTAATATGTAAATTTGATTGAAAAAATGAATAATTAAATTTTCCGAGAATTTTTAATATTTGATTGAAAAAATAAATAATTTGTTTTCGAAAAAATGAATAAAAAATCACTCCACAGTACAAATAAACGCGCGCGATGAAGACAATTTGTCAATAACGAATTATGCGCGCCGCAAACGTCTTTCAAAAAATGCGAATTTCCTCAAAATGTATTTGAAATAACACTGAGGCAGTAAATAGGTATTATTTCATACCACATGGTTTTTATTGAGCTTGACGAAAAAACGATTTTTAGAGATAATATATTGCTTACAGAATCGCTGTGCGTGATCCAAATGTGATTGTAATTGTTTACATTTCGACTCCTAGGCGTTAGTATTTTGGTCCTGGGCGAATATTTATTGGTTTGTGTTAGTCTTTTCACTTATTTGGCTATAAACTATAAATACATGATTAAATAAATCGATTTATAATAATCACTCACGTTCGCGGGGGCGTAATTTGGTGGGTTTTGTAAGTGGGTATATTGTTGTGTAGGCATACACTCGTATGTATGTCCTGCGATGGAACAATAACAAATTGGGCAATGCTTCATTGCGCTTTATAATTCTTAATTTTTGATCTGTTTCTTAGCGAACGTGTACGATGTTGTTACATCCGCCATTGGTTGTGTTTCATTTATTGTAAGTGCGGTGGTCCTGTGCGCGTATTGTCACGCACGCCTTGTCGCCATGGGTAAGCATGCGGTGGGCACGCCCAAGTGGATCTCGAACCGCATCAAGTCGAAGGGCCTGCAGAAGCTGCGCTGGTTCTGTCAGATGTGTCAGAAGCAGTGTCGCGATGAGAACGGCTTCAAGTGCCACACATCGTCAGAGGCGCACCAGCGACAACTGCTGTTATTTGCTGAAAACCCCGACGAGTATCTGGACACGTTCTCGCGGTGAGAAATACTATAATTACAAAATTCATTCTGATTATAATTACAATTCCAATTAGGTTGATCAATATATATTATCAAACCTGTATCTCGCTGTTTCTTATTCATTTGCGTCTTTTGACTGAATATTCTGTCTGTCTTCGTGTTGTTTTTTCTCTTTTCTATCCGTCTGTGTTGATAATTGCGTGCTATAGTGAACACACATTTTGTTGTGGTGATATTGTAATGTTTTTCTTCATTTTTTTTGCTTGAATTGTGAACTTTTGACGCTGTTTCGCAGTGACTTCGAGGCGGCGTATTTGGAGGTGTTGCGGCGGCGGTTCGGCACCAAGCGCGTGCACGCCAACGTCGTGTATCAGGAGTTCATTGGCGACAAGATGCACGTGCATATGAACTCGACCACGTGGGAGACGCTCACCGAATTTGTCAAGTATTTGGGCCGCGCCGGAAAATGCACGGTCGATGAGACAGAGAAGGGCTGGTTCGTCGCCTACATTGACAGGTGCCGATGATTGGTGATTGGATTATTAGTGATTGGATGATTAGTGATTGGATGATTCGTGATTGGATGAATAGTGGGTGAGAGATTGACGACTGAATAATTGAATGATTGGTGATTGAATGATTGGTGACTGGGTGATTAGTGATTTATTTATTGGTGATTGATTTGATTAACTAATAGTTTTCTTGTTAAACAATAGTAATGTCAATTATCGAAACGTACCTTTTTACTTTTTACTTTTACTTTATTCATTTTTATAGCGTTTTCTAGTCATTTTTCTATTAATTTTGGCTACAAATTTGTGCAGAAACCCCGAGGCGTTGGCCAAGCAAGAGGCACACGAGAAGAAGGAGAAATTGGCCAAGGACGACCAGGAGAGAATGGCTGAATTCATTGAAAGACAGGTGATTGCTGAGTTGCACAATCATTTCCCTGCAACAGTGGTTCCCAAACTTTTTCGCCTTGTTACCCAATTTAGCATACCACATTATTAAGTATGTTACCGCTTTCACAAAATATTGCCAACATTGATATATATGGCTAGGCTAGATCATATTTTCTGTCATCCCTTCGTTACCCCCGAAAAATGACCTAAATTACCCCAAGGGGTAATTCATCAATCTAGCAAAGTTACCCCAAGGGGTAAATTATCCCCTGGTTGGGAACCATTGCTCTATTGCTTAATGTTTACGGTATCGGCTTTACCAATTACACGGGTGGACAGTTTCTATGTCTTGATTTCAGCCAGGTTTGCACTGCACTCAGAAATGGAATACTTGATGTAGTATTGCAAATTTGCCACTTGGTTCCGATGCAATCTTGCAGGCGACTGCATTTGAGAATTTCTCATTCAGCGCGGCCAGCGTTGTATGTGCAATAAACCTTTGCCGGCTGCGAGCCACTCATATCACTGCATTTCTCTGTGTGCGTGTGTGTGTGTTTGTGTGTGTGTATGTGCGTGTGTGTGTGTGTGTTTGCTCTCCGCTCTGTCCACAGGTAGAAAGAGCGAAAGAGCAGACGACAGCTGATGGCGTTGGCTCGTGCGAGTACACTGAACTGAAGCGCACCGACGATGGTGGTGCCATCCAACTACAGTTGAAACTGGCTCCGAAAGAGGGCGCCAGCGACGCCGCCGAGGCCAAAAAGACTCCAAAAACGCTGCCGTTCAAGAATGTGCTGGCGCGCTGCTCGTCCAAGGCTGACTCCACGGGCGCTGGCAAGTGCGGCGCAAAATCGGCTACTGCGTCGGACGCCAAGAAACGCAAGCTGAGCACCCTGGACGAGATTCGGCAGGCGGAGGAGCAGCGCAAGGAGAAGCAGAACCGGGCCGATTATTGGCTAGCTGAGGTGAGACATCGGCTAATTAGCAACCACCGTCTGATTGATTTTGTGCCTGTTCGTCCGATTTCATACGCCTATCTCTGTGTGTTTTTGTGAGCAGTTCTGGTTCCACACAATAAGGCGACACACAACACACAACCTCTCGTGTGCCAAGTGACAATATTTCTCGCATCGAACCTGTGTCTGCACGCGTTTCTGTGTCAGTGCCGGCGCCAAGGGGGGAGGGGGGCTTGGAGGTGCCGAGGCACCCCAAAAATGTACCAAGATCCCTCTGGGCACCCCCAACATATCGTGAACATTTCGAATGTAGTTCCTCATGTTTCACCAAGCCCCCTGTATCTTCTTCCTCAGCCCCCCAGCGGAATATTCCTGGCGCCGCCACTGCTCTGTATGTATCCGTGTATGTGTGTGTGTGTATTTCTTGTATTTTAATTATGTGTTGCCAAAAACAAATGAACAATTTCAATTGGTAAAGCAACATCAATTGGCAAAAAGACCAGTCAACAGCTAATGCTCATAGACAGGATTACATTTTACATGTACAGAGAGAGTTATAAACACATATACAATCAGGGACAATATGTACATATGTACACACACACACACACACACACACACAAACTCGACCACATATAAACACTATTCATATACAATTGCGCACAAAATACCATACCTAACACAATCTGACATACATATCCACATACACACATTGGCATCGGTATATACAGGGACGTATATTTGTGTCGAGGCTCGGGGGGATGACAGCCATCATGCATTAGTGTTCAAAGTTGACTCAGTTGGTCAATTGCATGAGACCCTCAACCATTTTCACCCTATTAAATTACAACACACACACCTCAATGAAAATTATATTGCGTAAAGTATAATTTTAACATATTTATTTTTTTACATTTTTCGTTTTTTTGCTATGCTGATTTTGATGACAATAAACCCAAATGAACAGAACTCTGCAGAATTATCGTCGGGTATAATTGCATATTCATACACCCCAGCCAATTTGTCGGGGTATATATACCCCCATAACCCCAGGACCTACGCCCATACATATATACACGTATACACAAGAAACAATACACAAACATGTATATAAACGCGCGCAAACACACGTGCATCACGTGTGTATGTGTGTGTGTGTGTATATGTCTGTGTATGTGTGTGTATGTGTGTGTGTGTGTGTATATGTGTATATATATGTGTGTGTGTGTTTATGTGTATATATATATGTGTGTGTGTATATGTCTGTGTATGTGTGTGTGTATGTGTGTATATATATGTGTGTGTGTGTTTATGTGTATATATATATGTGTGTGTGTGTGTGTTTATGTGTGTATTTGTACTTGTCTGTTTTGTGTGTGTGTGTGTGTGTGTGTGTGTGTGTGTATGTAGGTGAGTGTGTGTGTTCGTGATTGTGTATGTGTATGACTTTTGTGTGTGTGTGTGTGTGTGTGTGTATGACTTTTGTGTGTGTGTGTGTGTGTGTGTGTGTGTGTGAGCGCTTTTGAGACCCTCGGGTGAAAAGCGCGATATAAATGTCTTAATGTAATGTAATGTATGTGTATATATATTTTTATGTGTATATGTGTGTGTCTGTTAAAGAATATTGTCGTCAAGGTTACGACACGCGAGCTTGGCGACTCGTACTACCGCCAGAAGGCCGTCGTACGCCGTCTGATCGACCCGTACACGGCCGTCGTTCGTCTCCTGGACGGCGGCGGCTGTGGCGGCGGTGGTAAGTTGCGACTGGACCAGACACACGTGGAGACGGTCGTGCCGGCGGCCGGACGGCGTGTGTTGCTGGTGAACGGAGCTTATCGCGGCCACACGGCCACACTGGACAGTATTGAGCAGCGGAGCTTCAGCGCCACGCTCACCATTGACAAGGTAGAGTGCAGGAGACGGGTAGAGAGGGTCGGAGGGGTTCATCTTTGATTTTGTCTATGTGTTATACGTGCATTTTTCATATATATGTGTGCACCTGTGTTTATGTGTGTATTTATGTGTGTGTGTGTGTGTGTGTCTGTGTTGTGTGTGTTTTGTGTGTATGTGTGTATTTATGTCTGTGTGTGTGTTTTATGTGCGTGTGTGTGTGTGCGTGTGTATACTTGTATGTATGTGTATGTGTGTATGTATATATCTCTGTGTGTGTGTGTGTGTGTCTCTGTCTGTGTATATATTTTGTAGATTCGTAGAGTATTCGATATTAGTACCAACTTTTCTACGCTTTCATACTGAATTCTATTTATATAATCACTACCCCGGCAGTTATACGTATTGCATTTACTGTCTATATATATATTGACGAATTTCAACGTGTTTTAGTTGAATGTTTTGGTGCGCTAGTCCCAGACACTTTTATTATCTATCTTACTCTGTTATTCAGGGTCCCAACACGGGTCGTCGGCTTGTGGGCGTGGCTTATGAAGACTTCAGCAAGCTGTATGTCGAGCCGTCGTGACACACGCGCATACAAACACACACACACACACGCACACACACAGACTGTGCTTGAATCGAATGTTTGAATGTACAATAATGCGATCGCATGTGTATGTATGAATGTACTTATCATTACATTGTCGTTCGCTCATAAAACATTCGCTCATGTGTTTATACGCACACACACACACACACGCACACACATACATACATATATAAACAGTTTTCTCTGTGTGTGTGTGTGTGCGTGTATGTTGGATTATTGTTTGTGTACTAAGTGAGAAGTTGTATTTGCATGGTGTCAGCGCAAAATAATATTGAGAAAATGGGAAGACGAAAGTTACTGATTACTTACTGATTCAAAACACATGATTCAATTCACAAATCAGTAAGTTTTGACGATTTCAGGCGTCGTTCTATTTTTCCTCCCAGTTTGGGGCTGGTAAATCGACAGAGGGCCCATTTCCGGAATATATTTTCCTATTTTAGTACCATTTTTCGCAAAGAGTATTTGTTTTCGTGAGGAAGATTCACCGCTTGTTAGAGATTGTTCGATGTGAATAAGAATTCACCTGCAACAACAATACATAGTGTCTAGTAGTTTTTTTGGGCGGAACATTTTCAAAAGCTCTTGATCCATCCATATGCCCTGCGCAACAGGCAACACTAACTAGCAAAGTCCTACTATATATCACCTGGCATCGCTACTAATTGAACTGAGTTGCGTCGGTTCATATTGCTTTGCCGCGATATTGTGTATAGCCTAATCTTTCCTTCCGCGTGGCTACACTTGTGTGTGTGTGTTTGTGTCGTGTCGTGTAATAAGGGTGTCGGTCTTGCCTGCGGCCTGACTGACACGATCTCATAAACGCGCCAATCGAAAAACTTTGCTAATCTGGTGTCAGTGGTGGCGGTGTCGTATTTGTCGCCAACCGCTGACAATTGGCTGCCAGACACACGCGCGCCTGGCGTGTGTTTGCAGTGATGCCAGATTTGATGGCAGCAATTTTGCACGCCGCACCGCCGCCAGAAATCGCCAAATCCGCCCCCAATTATTCACTGTCTCATTGTGTTTCAACACTAAATTTTTTATTAGACCACTATATGATATATGAGTATTTGTGTGGGGATAAACATTTAAGGTCTAAAGTCTGTGTTTCATTTCTACCTAATATCTGTACGTCTTTTGGAACATACACACACATTTAAACACACACACACACACATATACGAGCGCTTAACTTACATACATACTTGCGCCCAATATCTCAGGAAATATATTGTCGTAGCGTAGATTAAGCTCACACTTATGCACACACACACGCACACACTCAAGAGGACATTTATCACACAGACGTGAGATGTGAGATGGACGTGTGCACCGATAAGATGGACGGCTCGTTTCAAACTTGGTGCGTGCATAAATGAACACGACCAAAATAATCTTGGCATCAAACATCAAGCAATGAACTCTTCGAGTTTTCATGTTTTGTCCTGGGGGGGGGGGGGGCACAAGGCTGGCCTACCAATATCAATCCTCCAAATCTCTGCTTAGTCGTCAAAATTTTACACACACACGAAACATCAACACATTACACACCCTTGCCTAGTTATACACCATAGTCTTCTCACGTATCTGTGTATGTATGCGTGTATGTACGTGTGAGTGTGTGTGTCAGTGTCAGACTCAGTGCCAAACTAACTGATAATTGATGTTTCCTTCTCGCAAACTGCTACGTTGTTAGGCGCTACTTTGACATGCGTTACTTCCGCTCTCACACTCTTTCTCCCTCTCTCTCTCCCAGACACACAACACTCTACGTGTATGTGTGTGCGTATGTGTGTGTGTATGTAGAGATTCGATACAGCAGATATTTCGAGCAGGGTATCTATGCAATCCAGAAAGAAGAATGCATATCTCGTCTGATACAGAAGGAATTACACATGGCTGTCAGAAGCAGGGCGGTGTTTGGCCACTCATTCACACTCAATCAATAACACATGTAACTCAGGTAGTATTTCACACAGGTAACCCAGCTACTGATTAACACAGGTAACTCAGGTAGTCATTCAGACAGGTAACTAAGGTAATATATCACACAGGTAACTAAGGTAATATATCACACAGGTAACTCACTAATTAACACAGGTAACTCACCTGCCCTTAATGATGATGCATCATCGCATGTGTTACCGTTAAAAGCTGATAAATTTGTACATTGGCAGAACTATCATCTGTATCCAAGAGAATTCCAACTGAATGACAGAGGTGCCTGCGGCGTTTTCGCCACGTGCTCTCGATTACGTCACAATTACGCCGGCGAAATGAGTTGTGTCCGCCGGCAATTTCCTCCGAGAATTAGTGTCGCGTGCAGTGCGACACAACGGGCGGACAATTATCATGTTAATTACATGGAAAATTACACACACACACACACACAAACATGTGCATTTACACACAAACACACACAAGCATTCAGAGCGATGATTAATTTCGTTAATTGCAGTGTTGCAGAACGCTGTGGAAAGCAAGTCCAGTAATTAACACCGTGCCAATGAGATGCGCACCAATGTCATCAATGGCCCAGATAGAATTTGCATCTTGGAGCACCGGGGTAGGCAACATTATCAGTGTAATTGCCACACAAGATGCCGTTGGCAGTGGAGTGAAAAACGCAATCACTCAAAACGTTGTGAATCAGCGCGTAAGCACGTGGAAATAACGTGATGGTGTTGTTGTTCTGCGGACGTTCCGTTGCAGTTCATCAGTGAATTTCTACAACAAACAGCCGTATGCCATCTGATATAAGCTAGTGTCAAGCACTACTGAATACTAAGGACTACTATTTAATATTCCGTGGCTAATGTGTAAAAATGAGACAACTTGATAATTTTGGCCTGTTTTCTACTGCAAAGTCAATGATTCAGCTTACAATATATCCCATAATAAAGCCATCACACACACACACACGCAGTATGCGGCAATATTTGTCGGCGATTTGCATATTCATGAGTGAAACTGAAAGCTAAATAATTCTCACTGTCGGGATTTAATTAGTTCTTTCTACTGCCATAAACACGCACAAACACATATACATGCTTAAATATACAATATAGACCGAATCGTGCAAAGTGCAGAGTCCACTGTGACCCGGAAACTTTGCAAAATTGTTCCAACTTGTTGCATAATTTAGTGAGGCTAAGAGATTAGTAATTGGCACACTATTCGAGAATAATTGAATATTCGTTCTTTGCCACGTGTTGTTTACGTGATTATTTCTTCATTGTGTGTATTAGCGATTACCAATTATGTTTAATTCTTCTTACCAGCTCTCTTCTCTATAAGTTCATATTAATGACTTTGAGCTCAAAAATATGTTGTCATATTGTGTCTGTGTGTGTGTGTGTGTGTGTGGTTGGTGGGGCTGAAGCGTCCCCAAAACACCCTCGCCGGAAAAGTCCTGGCGCTGCCACTGACATATTCATATATATACACAGTGTTGCCAATTATCTGGCACAAAATGGCGCCGCTTTTGTGGCCGGCGCGCCACAATGACTACATCTGTCAGCTGTATTTCTATTTTGCGTTGTGCTAACGTCGTGTGGCGTCTACGAAGACGACGACGACCGCATCGTCCAAGCTTGTAATCGCCAACCGCAAGACGCAATTTCTCACAAACATACACACACACACACACATACACACACACACACACACACATACACACACACACACACACACACACACACACACACACACACACACACACACACACACACACACACACACACATGTACATACAGCTAGTTAGCTGGCGCCGCTGTTTGTGTCTTGTTCGATTAAATCTGAAATCGCGTGAAATGTGTATTCATGTGCGTGAGTCTGTATGCGCTTGTTTGTGTGTGTGTGTGTTTGTTTGTTGTGTGTAAAAGTAAGTGAGTTGTCGGCTGAATGTTATTCGTTGCGACGACGAAGGTCTAATTCTCACACGCACACACAAGCACACACACACACACACACACACACATTGAGAGCTATATATATATGTGCACAATATGCATGCGTGGAAACACATGCATGTGCATTTGCATTTGCAGAATTTCAAATCTGTATTCGCAAATATATCGGTGATTCAGTGGCCCACATCAACCACAACTCACGTGAATTTAACATAATTGAAATTGGTGTAATTTAAGAGATTGAGTGTTGAGCGACGATGACGTTTTACGTTTAGGTACGAGAAAAAAATAACAGGAAAAAGATACATTGGCGTTGTAATTTTTCTTGTGACGTCACCAATAATTGTGAACATATTTTAAACAGATTTTTTATCATATTCTGAACCGATTTTTTTTCCAAATGGTCTCTATCACAACCGAGGTGAGTGTTTTTATGCAGAATCGTATTACAACATTGAGGTACGTATATTTGAAACTACACCGAAGCAAAAAACCACGTGTCACCCACATTCAGACACACCAACCAAAACCACAACCACAGTACACACACACACACACACACACACACACACACACACACACACACACACACACACACACACACACACACACACACACACACACACACACACACACACACACACACACACACACACACACACACACACACACACACACACACACACATACCACATAACACTGATCAATATTACACAAACATTTGGCGGTCTGTTGATGCCACTCAATATATTACCACGTACAGCTGTGTGTGTGTGTGTGTGTGTGTGTGTGTGTGTGTGTGTGTGTGTGTGTGTGTGTGTTCATATACCCTGTTGATCAGTGGTTCTCAACCTTTTTGTGATCGAGTACCACAGAAACTCAGTTTGATCAGATATCACCTCATTTACATAATTGTACAAGTGGAACACACAAATCAACTGAAAAAAACTAAATGCAAAGACTGTTTCTTCTGGTCAATGGGGGACATCACTTTTCTCACAGCAAATCGGAAATCATGTCCTGGTGTCATTGTTCATTGAACCTCGAAAGTGTTCGCGTACCACCTGGAAGGTCCAGTGGCTCCCACGCGTTGGGAGTCACTGAGTTGAGGACCAAGTGTCTACCAACGTGTTCACTGTGGGTGAGTCTCACACATCACATCACCAGTACGTCGCCAGCAGTCGCACTGTAGTGGCGGTGGCGACCAGCAGCCAGACGCACCCACACAATGACTCCGAGGCCACCACACTTCCCGCCGTTGAGGTGAACGCTGTCCAAACACACACACACACACACGCACACACACACACGTACGGTGTTTGAGCTTATAAGAAGAGACGAGTGAACATTAGCGGCACCAAGATTTTTCCAGTCGAGGACTAAAAGGGGGCTAAGCAAAATATGCGGGGGCTTGGCAAACTATGAGAAACCACAGTCGAAATGTGTGTATTGTCATGATTATTTTTTCAGGATGAGGGGGCTCAGTGGGCTTGACATATTTTTTTGGGATGGCTTATGCTCCTCCAAGCCCCCCTCTCTCCTTGTTGCAGCCACTGCAGGATTGCTATGTCACTCTGTATGTGGACATTGCGGTACCGCGGCCACCACCGATGGCGCCAAATGTCACGTGCAGCCCGACTGACTCACCCTGTCCGCGGCCCAGTGTCGAGAAGTGAAACACGTCCGACGTGCCGCCCCATCCGTGCTGGTTGCGCGCCCGCACGTGCACGGCATAGACGGACGCCGGCCGCAGTCGCCGCAGCGGGATTCGCTGCCGATACGTGCTGCCGTGCACCAGTTCACTGCCCGTCGCCGGCACTAACACCTCGCGCCAGTCGGCCGGCAACAGGTAGTCGGACTGGTTCAGCTGCCGACACACACACACACACACACACACACACACACACACACACAGGTTAGAGAAAATTGGGTTGTCGTCACTGGAAAAGACAAGGTTAAGGGGGGATTTAATGAACGTTTTCAAGCACAGCATTGGTATGGAACGATTGGATAGGAAAGATTGGGTGGTTTGGAGTACGAGGGACCATAGGGGACACAATAAATGTCTACAGCAAACCCGGGTATTAAGGGATATAAAGAAGTACAGTTTCCCAAGTAGGTGTATAGATATATGGAATCGTCTGGGTAAAGAAATAGCTCAATCAAACAGTATAGCACAGTTCAAGCATAGGTTAGATATATGTGGGTATGGAGACAGGACAGCCTGAGCCCTGCTCATTTCCTGTAAACTACAACTGTGAGTACTGTGAGTACATACACACTCACACACACACGCACACACACACACACACATACACAGGGGCTTGTAGGAAGCGGTCGATGGCCGCTTTGGAATTATGTTTGTCGCTGTTTGTGTTTATGTTATGTCTCTGAAATTATATTTGTTTGTTTGTTTGTTTGTTCAGTTTATTGCCACCGTTTACACATCACAATCATTTGATGCGAATATACAAGGTATAAAATGGTTGTCAACGATGACGTGTCAAGTGTACAGACGTAGCAGTGTACATATTAGTGTACATACGCCTATAAGTGTCAAATTGGCCGATATGCAAATTTGTCGAAATATTCCTCTCCGGCAAAAATGAGTACACTAAACTGATATTCAGGTATATCTTAGGAAACAGGTTTAATTAAATGAAAATGTCCTCTACACGTACAAGAGCAAGAAACATTTCCTTCTTTCATCAGGGTGTCGAACTTTGGAATCGATTGCAATGTTTCCTTAAAATATATCTTACGATGTCAGCATTCAAGAAGCATATAAAAGCAGAATTCCTGGAACATTACTGATCCCTTTATATGCCGTGATAGTTGATCTCAATGGGAGCACCGACGACCCACATGTTTTGTGCGTAAAACCTTCGAATTATCTACGTTATGTGTCTTTTTTACCCACATATTACGCTTTGTCTATGTGATATATAGTTTTTGTACGGTTTGTTAGTATGTTGATCGCGGGCTACACAATCCTTTCGGATTCTCATGCCCTGCCGTTTGGGTATTGTATTGTATAGTGAAATTGTGTATTGTGAAAGGCAAAATAAATTATGATGATGATTAAATGAAAATAATTTCATCAGCGAAAGTACAGTGATGTCCCTTGTGATTCGTGACGAATGCCAACTTTTTTCATAAACTGGAGCATTTG
>OU696581.1:1326944-1329444 GCA_916048095.2 Sacculina carcini | reverse complement strand
AATACAATAAGAACAATACAATAAGAACAATACAATAAGAACAATACAATAAGAACAATACAATAAGAACAAACCAATAAGAACAATACAATAAGAACAATACAATAAGAACAATACAATAAGAACAATACAATAAGAACAATACAATCAGAACAATACAATCAGAACAATACAATAAGAACAATACAATAAGAACAATACAATAAGAACAATACAATAAGAACAATACAATAAGAACAATACAATAAGAACAATACAATAAGAACAATACAATAAGAACAATACAATAAGAACAATACAATAAGAACAATTAAAAGTGACAAATGCCCGTTGAGCATAAGCTCCTGCATAAGCGTTGCGTTATGTCAGCCACAAGAGCAAGAGTGTATGTAATGTAATGTAATGTAATGTAGTGTAATGTAATGTAATGTAATGTAATGTAATGTAATGTAATGTAATGTAATGTAATGTAATGTAATGTAATGTAATGTAATGTAATGTAATGTAATGCAATGCAATGTAATGTAATGTAATGTAATGTAATGTAATGTAATGTAATGTAATGTAATGTAGTGTAATGTAATGTAATGTAATGTAACGTAATGTAATGTAATGTAATGTAATGTAATGTAATGTAATGAAATGAAATGAAATGTAATGTAATGTAATGTAATGTAATGTAATGTAATGTAATGTAATGTAATGTAATGTAATGTAATGTAATGTAATGTAATGTAATGTAATGTAATGTAATGTAATGTAACGTAATGTAATGTAATAAAATGTAACGTAATGTAATGTAATGTAATGTAATGTAATATAATGTAACGTAATGTAATGTAATATAATGAAATGAAATGTAATGCGATGTAATGTAATGTAATGCAATGTGATGTCATGTAATGTAATGTTATGCAATGCAATGTAATGTAATGCAATGTAATGTAATGCAATGTAATGTAATGCAATGTAATTTAATGTAATGTATTGTAATGTAATGTAATGTAATGTAATGTAATATAATGTAACGTAATGTAATGTAATGTAATGTAATATAATGTAACGTAATGTAATGTAATATAATGAAATGAAATGTAATGCGATGTAATGTAATGTAATGCAATGTGATGTCATGTAATGTAATGTTATGCAATGCAATGTAATGTAATGCAATGTAATGTAATGCAATGTAATGTAATGCAATGTAATTTAATGTAATGTATTGTAATGTAATGTAATGTAATGTAATGTAATAACATTTATTGGACTCCACAAATGGCTTTTTAGTACAATATTCACACACACACACACACCCACAGCACACACACACACACACACACACACGCACACACACACACACACACACACACACACACACACACACACACACACACACACACATGTTCCTAAACAATCAATAGACACGCGAGACAACATAACAACAATCTTCATAAACGAACAAGTCTGAAAAGACAATAGGTATAACGCGCAATATATATTATATTATTATATATAGTATAATATATGGTGTATAATATATACCCGTATGTGTGTGTGTCGGTGTGTTTGTGTATGTTGCCTTCAGAAACGGCAAATAAACACTAGGGAAATAGACAAACGTACACACACACACACACGCACACACATACACACATGACAGCACACAGACAGACAGACACGCCACAGAATATGTATGTACGTGCGCGAATCATCAATAAACGTGTATACACGCGACGCACATGGTTTGGTTATTAATGACATTACCATAATTAAACGTTGTGCGCCGATGTATGTGGCCGGTGCGTCATTATTGTATCGGCTCATTGTGGTCACGTGACCCGTGGACATGTGGACGCCGCCGGGCACACACGACAACGCTAAATAATTTATTGCATTGTTGCGCCCGAGCAAAACTGATGACTATTACACCATATTGGCAAGCGCATGCGCGCATACACGCTCATACAAACACACACACACACACACACACACACACACACACACACACACATACACACGTGTGTGTACTTATGTACATATTGCGCATGCTTGTATATGTGTATATCTGTACATGTACATGTATCTGTAGTGTATGTGATTATATTTCTATCTGTACATGTAAAATGAAAGCCCGTCTATGAGCATTAGCTGTTGACTGGTTTTTTTGCCAATTGATGCTATATTATATATTGGAATTGTTTATTTGTTTATGACAATACCTTGTTGATATACAAGCAAATACAGACATCAAGAGGTGTTGTGCATATCGGCACACTGTCACGTACAAAATCACTAGCGCATCGATCAGATCTATCAATTGTCATATTTTCATGCATACTCGTGCATACCTGAGCAACGGGTTATGCAATAACACCCATACTTATACTTCGTTTTCGTAGAAACCAGGCGTGATACACTCACTCACTCACTCACTCATTCACTCACTCACTCACTCACTCACTCACTCACTCACTCACTCACTCACTCATTCACTCACTCA
>OU696581.1:1281944-1321944 GCA_916048095.2 Sacculina carcini | reverse complement strand
AGGGAATAATGGAAATAATAAAAATTTATCATTCCCTATTTAGTTCAGTTGTTTTGCATAGCTTCATTATTAATGCTATCCAAAAAATAAATCAATAACAATAGTATATTATATTGTTAATATTCTTAATATTATTAATATATATATTAATATACTTATTTCATGATGTTATAAAATTTAATGAGTGTTAAATTGAAAATTTCGTCTGGTGTTATCAGTCGAAGAGTTGAATTATATATTTTTCAATTGTATATAGTTATATTTTTATTTGCTTTGCGTATTTGATTGCATTTTACAGGTTTGAAAAACTCCATAAAAAGCTTATGCTTGTGAGTTTTCAATACATTTCAACTCCAATTTCCATTTCGATATTTTTAAAAATTTTAATATTGTCATCATGCTAGCTTGCTCACAGAACACTTCCAGTTGGTGTTGCAGTTCCAGTAGCGGTTCAGTGTCCAGTTGGCACGTGTACACGCCGGCGTCGGCAGGACGCACCGGTCTGATAACCAGTGCGCCATCGATGGCCAGCTGA
This sequence comes from Sacculina carcini, assembly GCA_916048095.2. Taxonomy (NCBI): domain Eukaryota; kingdom Metazoa; phylum Arthropoda; class Thecostraca; family Sacculinidae; genus Sacculina; species Sacculina carcini. The sequence goes on along the minus strand of OU696581.1, from coordinate 1,321,409 downwards.
AAGCGACGGTCCCGTGACACTACCGAACTGCGTGCGCTCAACACACGACGTCCACGACGCCATACAATCACATGCACTCCTGCCAACATCAACATTCAATGTACACGCATATGTGTGTGTGTGTGTGCTTGTGTGAGACGTAAGACGTAAGACGTAAGACGTACAACATATGACGTAAGACGTAAGACGTAAAACGTATGATCCAAAACGTGAGACGTAAAACGTGAGACGTAAAACGTGAGACGTAAAACGTAAGACGTAAGACGTAAGACGTGAGACGTAAGACGTAAGACGTAAGACGTAAGACGTAAGACGTAAGACGTAAGACGTAAGACGTAAGACGTAAGACGTAAGACGTAAGACGTAAGACGTAAGACGTAAAACGTAAAACGTAAAACGTAAAACGTAAGACGTAAGACGTAAGACGTAAGACGTAAGACGTATACTTTTGTCAAGAACAATTCCTCATTTAGCATAAGCAATTCATATTTCTTGGCACTTATAGGTATGTGTGTATGTGTGTGTGTGCGTGGGTGTGTGTGCGTGTGTGTGCGTGTGTGTGCGTCTATGTGTGTGTATCGTGTACCGTTACGAGGACTTTGTGTCCACTTTTCAACTCTTTTGTTTTAATTAGTACATCCGGAAAACACATTGGAATTGACAATCCATTATTTTGAATATTTTGAGATGTTGTCCATCTCAGAAAAAGCGCTTGGCGACCACACTTCTTGGGATCGTGACTCAAGGACTGGGAAAGAGACCTCGGAGATGGGATGCAGGATCGCGGAGTAGTTCGCCAAATTCTTCTACCTTGATGTTTGACCACACAGGGCAGCCTGACGACCGAGTTCTCATCGACGCTGAACGTCTCGGCTGGCGACAGGAACTGCGGAGATTTGGACTTGGCAACAGCCCCGAGCGACATCACTACACCACCTTCAAGAACACAAACACACACACAAACACACACACACACACACACACACACACACACACACACACACACACACACACACACACACACACACAATGTTGTAGGTGAGATGCAGGGTCGTACATTCCGGTAGGATGGTCAAAACATTAATTATCCGAAAATATTCTTTCGAGAATTCGATCGGTAAATACAACGGAACGTTCGCCAAAAATTCCGCTGGATAATTCGGCGTATTGATAAACTCCTAGCAAAATCTTTCTCACTGATGCTGAATTCAGCATCAGCGAGCTTTCAGACCCTGCGAACATTATTGTCGGGAGAGGAATTTTCTTCAAGGCGTCCATCCAGTGGCACTAGATGACGAAACGGAAATGTGAAACAAACATTCTCAGAATAAAGCTGAATCTGATGCCAGGCGGCCTATTCAATCAAATGTTGAGAAAAAAAACCCATGTTTTCGTACTTGGCGCATTTCGACTCAATTTCAGCGTCCGTCCAATCTTAGATTGCTAGTTTCTTATCCACTACCCTACATATAAATACCCACATATGCCTGAACACATTGAGATTGTATTCGCCAAGCTACAGCTCAATTACGCTTTGATCCGTGCTGCGCTCCGAGATTGTTCGCTCCAGATTGTCCACATGGCCCTTCTAGTTGAAATTGAATCCACTCCCGAGCGACGGTCAACTTTCCTAATCGCCACCCTGTCTCTGTTTGACTGTGTGTGCTAGTGCGTGTGTGCTAGTGCGTGTGTGTGTGTTTGTGTGTGTGTGTGTGTGTGTGTGTTTGTGTGTGTGTGCTAGTGCGTGTGTGTGTCACATCAAATCCACCAGCGTGTTTGCATTTGCTGATGAAGTATACTTGTGACAATCGCAAGCAAACTAACGCACACACACACACACACACACTTTGAAATCAAAGCAGAGTTCGGTGCAAGATGCAACGGAGATGATTAATCTGCCGGCATCGCTTCAAACAGCATTGTCAACGTGGAGGCAGCCACCATAGACGGCTAGCGTTGCCGGATTATGAAGCAGACACTTATCACAGATCCATTAACGACGTCTTTGTCTCTTTGACGCGCTGGTCGTCGTCAAGTTGATAACTTCCTGCCGGTCGCCGGTTCTCTCAAACAAATCGTCATTATTAGCCAGCTAAAGAGCGGAAATTCACTGACTGCAAGCCGGTTGACACAGTTGTGTTATGCACAAGACGGAGTAGTACGCTAGCACTCATAGTAAACTCAACTCAACAGCCGCAGCAGAAATAGACAAACAAGTGACCATTTCAAGAAGATTAAAATATATAGCAAATACATTAAATGAAAATAAACTACGTCAAGTTTTTTATGTATATTAATGTTGGCATAATTTTCAACAAATATATTCAATAGTGATATATTTGTATGATATTTTTTATTTGATTCACAGAAAGTCTATAAAAAAGTCGATATATCACTGAACGACACTCTAATGCCGCAGGAGAGAAAAACATACATCCGAAAACCAAAAAAACACCCGTGTTTATGAATGTGCAAAATAAATGAATATTATATATTATAAATTACTATTTCGCGTTATTATTTCAAATATGATTCCACCAAGCTCTTAATTACAGTATCATGTAATATATATTTTTATATATTTATGTATTATTTCATAGTATATTTATTACACACACACACACACATACGCACACACAAACACATATAATATCACACAAGCACATGTTCCCTTATAGACACACCGACACATGCACAGAGTGCATATTTGCAGATTGAGTGTGCATTGCCCAATCTGTACACACTTACACATGTACAATCACACACACTTTGCATTTCATATTCAAACAATTACCCCTGGGGTAATTTACCCTGGGTTAACTACCTAATTTACTTTTAATTCACCTAATTTAGGTTTAATGTACCTCTTTCACCTATAATTTACCCATTATACCTTTAATTTACTTATTTTACCTTTAATCTACCTATTTTACTTTAGCTTACCTATTTTAACTTTAATTTGCTTAATTTACATTCCATTTACCGAATTTACTTAATTTTCGGAGGTAATGGTAGGTAATTATCTCTAGCGTTTCAGTATAGTCATAAATATATCAATGTTGACAACATTTTGCAAAAGTGGTATAACACGCTTGATATAACACGCTGAAAATTGAGTGGCCCAGCTGATAAAACGTTGGCAACCACTGATCAACTAAACAAAACCAACAAACAAAACTACTACTAAACAAAACTCACCGAGCCCTGCAGCCAGCAGGAGCCGAACCAAGACCAATGGCCAGCTGCACGACATTTGAACCAGGCCACAAACACAATGAACAATTTACCAAGCGATTCCTGCTGATTCTCTGCAGCTTTCTTTAGCCAGCCATCAGTCCAGATCAAAGGTGAATGAACCAACGATTTGCTGGCAGCCAATGCAGATAAATCATCGCAGAAAAAAGTCCATTTGTAAATTATGCCGCGCAAACAAAGCGAGTAGTAGCGGGAAAACAACTAAAAAAACTCGATGTTCACTGGCAATAAAGATGCAATGCAATCACATTGCTACTATCCTGTGATCTCTTATGATCTCCTGTGATCTCTTATGATATCCTGTGATCTCTTATGATCTCTTGTGATCTCTTGTGATCTCTTATGATCTCTTGTGATCTCTTGAGATCTCCTCAACGTCAATACCCAATCATTGCTTGCCGAGCACTTGAGCTATATTACCAGTAATGGGAAGTTTTTTTAGCACAAACATCGTACTGTCCAGGTGCACTTATACACAACTTTCTCGCACAAACACACACACACACACACACACACACACACAGACACGCACCTACACACACAGACAGACACGCAAACACGTATACACACACCAAGTCGATGCCCTCAACATAGACAGACAGCACGTCGATTACGAATTAAACGAATTTTGTACAAGTGTTGCTGCGCGTCGAAAACGACGATGTGTCGCGTCGGGAACGACGAGCGACTATGCAGTCAACCGGTGTTGGCCGCTCTTGTTGCTGGTGTCAGGTAGACAACACGCATCGTCGGCTCACACACACACACACACACACACACACACACATACACACACACACACACACTATATACTTCGCATTTGCATGTGTACACAAACATATGCTTTCAAGCGACATATACATGTGTACGCTTGAAAGATACCACTGTTTCCACACGCACTTGTACATGTTTACATAGTTGCGTGTCTGTGTGCGTGTGTGTGTGTGTGTGATTGGGGATAGTTGGACCGGAATTATATTGTCTGTACCCTAGAGCAGGGGTTCATAACCGCGGGCGCAAGCCCAGCTCTTGAGGGGAGCAAGAATTCCTGTGAAAAAATATTGAAAGTATATGCTTTTACCTGTGCTTAATATTTTGTCTGCTGGAAAATTGTTTATATTTAATCCTCTGGAGGAAACCTTGCGCCGTATAATAATGATTGGTGAATTAGAAATTTTGTTATTACGTCGTTTGTATTTTTATCTTTTTCATACAGCTCTTTCGGGATCCAGGGGATGCAAGAACTGAGTGCTGATCTGAAAAATGGGTGAAAAAGGTTAAAACAAAAGACGTCATATATAAGAGTATGGCGCCTAATACAACACACACCTTGAATCCGAGTTGAAATATTGCCACAATTGAACAGTTTCAGAATGTTCCGCTCGGTCGCCGCCCACTCGACCATACGACCGCTATTGCTGGTATGTGATTCATACCAAAAAAGTATGCCGCACATTGAAATACCATCAATAGTTATTCACCAGAGTATGCGTGTTATGTATTGGAAAAGTTTGCCCTTAAATATCGGCGAACTTCCGAACTGAAATATGTGCTACTGGCCTGAGGTTTTTGAAGCGCTCCTCTGAATGTATAGCCAAGTAGTATCGATAACGCGTCTCGAAAACCAGGCGTTGAAGTCTCTTGGAGATAACAATGAAAGCTTGAAGAACACTAGCAGTCTTGAAGAACACTAGCAGTCTTGAAGAACACTAGCAGTCTTGAAGAACACTAGCAGTCTTGAAGAACACTAGCAGTCTTGAAGATCACTAGCAGTCTTGAAGGGATTCACAATATTTGAGTAATTGTCTCGACTCGAATTGACATGACAGCATGTCCGTCTTCATTTGACCTGACTTCGTGCTGACCTTGACGCCGTGATTGGCTGATGTGAAGGTATGACGTCATCGTGACGTCATTCGGGTGTGACGGCTTCGCCTCGAGCGAAACGGCAGCACACCAAGATCGGAGTAATTCACATAATTTGTGTAATATTTCCGACATATACGCTTCCGGCTGTAAATATGACAATTTCTGGTCATCTCATAACTTTCTGACCAACACACACAGAATAATAAAAAATGCACCATTTTTCTCGTAGCGCAAGAGCTCTTGAACTTGTACCGCGTGCCATCTGCGCTTTTTCCACCTTCTGTGCATCTCTGCTTCTGGCTTCTGTGTTGACGTAGATGGATGTATGTCTGTCTGTATGTCTGTGTGTATACGTGTGCATATTTGTTTGTGTGTGTGTGTGTGCATATATGCTTGTATATGTGCTTGTGTGCGTGTGCGTATGTTTGTCAGTGAATCTGTCTGTCCATCTATGTATCCATCCATCTGTCTGCCTGTGTGTGTGTGTGTGTGTGTGCGTGAGTGTGTGTGTGTGTGTGTGTGTATGCATGTCTATCTGACTTTTGACAGGCCACGCCGACGGTTGATCATAAAATCGAGCACACCGCCGCTTCTAACACAGAGATGCGCGTAACCTCTCTGCCTGTCTGTCTGTGTGTGTGATGTATGACATGCCAAAATCGAGAAGACATTATTGGATCAATGCATTGTGTGTGTGCTTGTGTGTTTGTGTGTGTATGTATGTGTGTGTGTGTGTGCTTGTGTGTTTGTGTGCTTGTGTGTCGACAGCGCTTGACAAACGAGACGGAAATATTGCCTGCTGTTCGCGTGAAAGCACAACACCCCACCATCACCCCACCACCACCCCATCCTTACCCCAGCATCACCCCACAGCCGCCGCCACAGTGCCCGAAGACAACCACACAGAAGATGCAAACAGAGATCATATCGAAGAGATAGAACACAAAGAGACGTCAAGCTGCTCCGTTCTGGTACGATAGCGTGTTAAACGTTAAAAGGTCAAAAGCCTCAAGTGACAGCTGCTACACGGGAAGAAGTTGAAGCTTATGAACACACACAGGTGTGTCCCGTGCAGCTCGCTGCCACCGCAGAATCGACCTTCTCCACGCTATGGCGCCACAAGAACGGAAGTCGTATTAGAGAGGGCCACCTCCCCAGAATGCATGGCACAACACATGACTGATATCTGGTACCATTTACTGCTGGATTATAGAATTCTCCTAAAGAAATTCCTCCGCCGGGATTCGAGCCAGGGACCTTCCGCTTGTGAGGCGGGTGTGCTACCACTGCACCACGGAGTTAAACAAAAATGTTTCAAGATATCGGATGAATCTATAGATACTCAATTTGACACTAGGCTCAGTGGATGCCGAGATGGGAAACCAGCGAGCAACAGGTGACAACAGGTGGTTAATTAGGAAAACAGAGCTGATGGATACAGTTGAGTAGGTATTTAGTTAAAGAATGCAGATCCACTTGAACAAAGGTCATATTTATTTCCGTTAATATTTCAATTCCATTTCCATTTCAATTCCATTTCCATTTCAATTCCATTAATATTTCAATTCCATTCCATTCCATTATTTCCATTCAGCGCGCAAGCAAAAATTAATTCTAAATGACCTCGCAGCTAAAACAGCGCGTTTTTACCATCGAATTTTACCTTTTTCAGAATATATATTACAATTGTATTTGTCCACTGTGTAATTATTGGTAATTTCAGTCTTCTATGACTACTAGGCTCGCCAGAACCAAACCACTTGTTTTTGACAACATCAAACATGTCAGTTTTGATGGCTTCGTTTGTTTTTGCCTTTGAATCGGAACCGAATGCCGAATTGCTTTTGAATAGGAACACACATGCAGATTACGGCGATTAAGTCATTCCACAGACTACGGTTGTTTGTTTTTTGAACAAGTGTCACAAGCTCTCTCTTTCTGTGTGTGTGTGTATATCACACCGGATTTGACACGAAACGCCGTGGGCGTCGCAATTACGCCAAAAAACCAAGACATCACTGTGAAAAAACATCAATCGAGGCAGCTTGGATTTGCGTCAAAATTTAGCTGTGACATATCTAAGTAAAACGACACAGAGGCTCACATACACACACACACACACACACACACACACACACACACACACACACACATGTATCCAGACACACACACACACACATGCACACACACACACAGACATACACACAACTGATGGAATTGGCTGCAATTAAAAGGATCATGCCATCCTCTTTTCTTTGGACAAAAAGATTTAATTTTGAGTGAGAATCGCAAGCATATTTTACTGTGATAATTATAACGTGTTTAGTGTAGAAAAACCGAAAAACTGAATAGCTTCTTATCATAATTTACATAATATATATTCTATTCTATTTTATATAATTTATAATTTATTATATTGTAAATCATTATATATTATATAATTTATTCAAATCACCCCGTGCATATGCCGAATATTACTTTGAATTTATTTTTTCAACGTGTGAATTGTGATTGTGGAAAGCTTATAGCTAACACACACACACACACACGCACACACACACACACAGACACATTCACACACACACAGCTAGTATTTCAAAGGAAAATAGGCAAAACATCGTTTGTAGCTGCATTGCCTTGTGGTTTTAATTGACAGTACAAAGCGGTGTGTGTGTGTGTGTGCGTGTACAAATAATGCCAAACAAACAAATGGTCGTTTGGCTAACTATCCCTGTGTGTGTGTGTGTGTGTGTGTGTGTTTGTGTGTGTGTGTGTGTGTTTGTGTGTGTGTGTGTGTGTGTGTGTGTGTGTGCTTGTGTGTGTGTGTGTGTACGTGTGCGTGTGTGACAAAATCTGGTAACGCAATTCGTACGTGTACAAGTTTCATATCCAGAGCACCTTTTTAACTTCACTAAAATGACGCACGCTTGTCATACGGCATTTGGTACTAGAGAAGAAATCCGTTCATTCTCATCCAGTTGTTCTCATTTCGCACATGTTTCCCAATGTATTCCGTCCATTGGACATTTTAGGAATATCGAATATGATTGTATTCAGGCATTTACTTGAACACCCCCGTAGAATGATTCTATTTTGTTTAGCAGTTATATTTTATATCAGTGGCGACGAGGAGAGAGGGACTAAGGAAAAAGAAGCGGTGGCTCGGCGAAACATGAAGACCTACACTCGAAATGTTTTCCTATATTTGGGGTGTGCTCGGGGGGCTTGGCACATTTTTGGCACATTCTTGGCACATTCTTGGCACATTTTGGCATATTTTTAGCACATTCTGGGTAAATTTTTGGCACATTTTTGGCACATTTTTGGCACATTTAGGGCACATTTTTGGCACATTTTTGGGAGGCTTCAGTCCCTTAAAGTTCTCCCCCCTTTGGCGTCGCCACTGTTTTATATACATTATATTAATGCTTCTAGATGAAGCCATTGCAATTTCGCATTGTTGCAAGGTGAAATTTCATTTTTCCACCCGAGAAATTTGTGATTTAATCCTCTAGAAGCCATGTTACACATGTGTAACATTTGTTTCATAAGTTATTTCATAAGAGTATAACATACTAATGAATAATAACACTAAAAAAAATTACCACCAAGACCCAGAGTAACACCAGTGCAACACAAAAATCACATCTATTGAGCAAATACGCCACTACAGCTTGCTGAGGGATGGAGGGAAACAGCTGATGCACAGGATACAGGATATCATCTTGACTTCTGGAGGGCTAAAATGCTCCTGCGTAAGCGACACTTGTCAGAGACGCAAAAAAGTCCCCGGAACACAAATTCCCAGTGCAGTTGTTCGGTCGATGCAGGTCGCCGGCGGGCATTTATAATTAACACCGCTTGATTCCGCTAACTAAACGCTACACGCACTAACATGCATTGCGTGACCAGACAGGACTGGCTTTTTCAACAGCCCTTGTGTGTGTGTGTGTGTGTGTGTGTGTGTGTGTGTGTGTGTGTGTGTGTGTGTGTGTGTGTGTGTGTGTGTGTGTGTGTGTGTGTGTGTGTGTGTGTGTGTGTGTGTGTGTGTGTGTGTGTGTGTGTGTGTGTGTGTGTGTGTGTGTGTGTGTGTGTGTGTGAGTCGCGGCGTGGCTTTTGGTTGACGGCGGTAAACAATTGTTCGTGTCAGTTGTGCGCTACCGCCGCCGCCCGTTGACAGCTGATAAGAAAGCAAACAATTTGTCCCAGCACAAAATAAGACCCCTGTGACGACCACACACACCGACACACAACGACACACACACACACCGACACACACACACACACACCGACACACACACCGACACACACCGACACACACACACACACACACACACACACACACACACACTCGACTACGATGTAGGGTAGGAAACGTGCATTTTTGTATAACACCATGTTGAGAAATGCTTTACTCCTGGATTGGTAGCTGTTAGCTCATTTGATTGCATCACAGCCAATTTTGGCCGATTTTATTGGCTGTGAATTTGGTATGCTAGTTTGTTTTCTGCTGTTGTCACTACTGGAAGAATAAAGTCAAGAATGAAAAAAAATTATTATTCAAGTTAATAATAATAACTCGTATTTTCTGCTTGAACTAACAAATTTTGATATTTTCATATAAGCCACGCCAAGTATTTTAATACCTCGCTCTAAATTGGTCAATCATTGAAGTTAGACGGTTGGACAGAGCGATTTTGTCTGTTTATGTCGTGTAATTTATTCTGATAGACATTCCATTAGCGCTGCAATAATTCTTGTTCAGCTACTTTGATGAACTTGTCACCAAATCAAGAAATTCTTACAAGTTTTGCGATTAGTTGAACCACGTAATCAAATAATCAATTAAGCCATTCTAGGGTTATACAGTCATTCAGCCCATATAGCCAATGCGACATGATTCAGCCTTTGTCCCACTCCCTCCAGTAAATATTTCTGGATACGCCCATGATCAGATGTAAGGTTGAATTGATGTTTTTATCTCGCGATTTCAAGCAGAACGTTGATTAGGCAAGTTTACCAGGCGACACTGTCACAAGCTGAACTCGGTGTGAAATTCCAAACAGACTCATTGGAAAACTCTGGTTATATACGAGCATTTAAGAAGGGACTGATATAAGTTCAAATTGGACCGATATTCGTACTCGTAAAAGTTATGCAGAAAAAAGGTAAAATTCTGATAGAGAAAATTCTAATAGGTAAAATTCATCGGTGACTTTTGTGTGGAAGTGATTACATTTTTCACTCGTTTAGATAATGCCACGTTTATTGTGTATTGGCTAGTGTGAAGCCGGCTCACCGATCACATGCGGTTCGATTGAACTCAGGTTAAGAACCACTGGCTTAGTGCAGTTCCTCTCAACGTCGGCCATATTGCCTCTTTTGGGTCGATGAGATTTCTGAGGGACCACAGGAGCGAATATAAAAAAGTGGAACGCCACCATGTTTTCTCACGGGCCACGAAAGACAAATGTTGAAATAATCGACTGACATTTCAATCGAATGATTCACCGCGACAGTGAGATCACCTCTGTTTGCATGGCGCGTGTATTTAATCCATCGACGTTGGCGTATGTCTGTGTGCTTACCCCACCTGTACGTACGGTCGTGGCGTTGTTTTGGTGGTCGGGGGAAATAGTCACCGGCGTATATGAGCTCTGGAGAAGTCGTTGCGACTATCCATGTATGTATGGAGGACACAAGCAGAGCCGTAGCAGCCGCCCCCCGTACCCCCCGGCCGGGTGCCCCGAATGTTGAGGGGCCCCGTTGCTTCACGTATGATATTAATATTTATCATTTTTATTATGTATAGCCTTTACCTTTTTGCTCGGATGTTTTCACCTGAGCTTGTATTATGTGATTATGTCTAATAAATGCATTCATTATTTGGTGATTTATTTATAATGGGGGCCCCAAGTGTTGCCTTCGGGAGGGGGCATAATTCCTCGCAACGGCTCTGGGCACAAGGACTTCTAGGAGTCCACAAGGAGTGGCATTGTGTTGAAGGGGGCCATGACAAGAAAGAGATTGAGAAACACTGTGTTAGTGGATTGTTCTGCGTCTAAAGAACAACTTCCTTCGGACAGCCACTCCATTATTAGCAATCGATTGGGCACCGCTGCCGCAAATGCGATGTCGATATTCCACTCAACCTTCTTGTCGTGTCGTCAGCCAAATTCAACCGCAATGACCAGAGTGGAGTGACGGAGTGTGGCTTCTTTGCAAGCTGGTATGTGTGTGTGTGTGTGTGTCTGTGTGTGTACACGTGTGTGTGTGTGTGTGTATGTGTGTGTGTGTGTGTGTGTATGTATGTGTGTGTGTGTGTACACGTGTGTGTGTATGTTTGTGTGTCTGTCGTCAAATGAAATTTTCACCGCGACCATGTTGCTTAGTAGGCCAGCGCTACTTTGATCGGTTCCATTAGCTGATAAAGTCATTTGAAGCAGAGTAATAGACTCAGTCAATTTTCCTCCTTCCCTCTCTCCCTCTGCTTTTCTCCTCCTCTTCTCTCTTTTGCTTGTCATACACTCATGCACCTCACGGCTATTTGAGAAATTAGCCTGTACGGTATGTGAATGTATATGTATATGTATATGTGTGTGTATGTGTGTTTGTCCGTAAATGAGTATGTCGCTATAGGTATATGTGCAAGTGTGTGTGTGTGTGTAAGTATGCGCATGACGTTTGACAGTGAGTGAATTTATTGTTAAAATCGCTCAGCTCATCAATTTAGCGTTGTAATGTTTCAAATTATATTAAAAGCGGCAGAAATATACTATTAGTAATACATATTGAATGACCATTTTGTCTAGCCGTTGAAAGTGGCAATTTATGCAGCATTTCTCATACTCAAATTGGCTTTTATTGAGCTTCACACACGAACGTTCAATGATTTAATTTATGTGTATGTTGAACTTATTGAATTATTGAACTTCTTGAATCCATGTCTGCTTTCAATGCAAGTTTAATGTAGCGAATTATTTCACTATGGAGTCAAATGTTATTGAATTCATCCTACAGACAGTTTTAATTATTTGCGGCGAAAAATACAATTGACGATTTTCAGCATATGCGAAACAATATTACAAGAACAATAACGGTTAAAAGTCTACGATTATTCTGTCTCTGACTTCCTATCACTTCCTCTCTCTCTTTCCCACTGCTTTTCAAATTCCTAACGGTCCATCAGTCTCCAATCACTTTGGCATAAAATCTACATACCTCGAACATACCGAGATCAGGTTATAAGAGATGACTTCAAATGTTGATTCTTGGCTTGGTCTGAATATTGAAATGTACGTCTTATTATTGCCGACTGATTGATGGCTGCTGCTGGTCTTCATAATATGTTCATAATCACATGTGTTGATTGTTTCAAGCCTGTCTGTTTAACCTGACATTGTTGCTCTGTTTGGGATCTACTTTATAAATTAATTGTGTTTATTGTTGTTGCGTATGTGTGTTGCTTTTTGTGTAAATGTATGTGTGTATGCGTGTGATAGTTTTGCTTGTATGCTAGTATTTATGCGCAATCTTGTGTATATGTGTGTATGTATGTATAGGTACAGGCATGTGTGTGTGTGTGCACGAGTGAGTGTATATCTAAATGTTGTGAAGTTTGTTAATGCTGCAAATTATTGCTACCTTGATGTGTTATGTCATATATAAATTGTGGTTCTGCGAGCTCCTCTGGAGGAGTAGAACTAAAATATTCTTAGAGAATAAGGAATAAAACAAAATTCCGCTCAGTAAACGTTGTGTTCAGTGAGCACAAGACCTTAATTTGAAATCAATTTAATAACTTTTCAACGTATTGTTACACTATAAACAACATATTGTTACACATTGTCTCGCTTATAAACAAAATACATTTCGATATATTTTTAAAAATATTTAGCTTGAAATTAATAGATGCATGTGGGACATAGTTAATATAGAAGAATCTAGAATCTTTTCAGATATTAATCTAGAAATAGATGCATGTGGGACATGCATCGGGCTCAGTTATTGTGAATGTTTGTATATGTAAAAACACTATTCTTGGAATCATTGCTCTTCAACTGTAGACAATCATTCGTGAGTGTAGCAGAACTGTTTCTGGTTTCCTTCGTGTGTTTTCCACGGCGTTGTACCGTTTAATTTAGTTTGGGACGGAATTCACTTTTCATTTTTAGATGTGACATTTGTGTGGTGTACCTTAATTTGACGAAATATCTGTCCTATCTCTGTCAAGGAATAAGTTTTTACTCAATATAGGTGAGTCGTATGCTTGTATCCTTCATGTACTCATGTTCTCATCGTGCGAGCTTTTAATTGGGTTCTGGGAGTTAAATTTTAGTTAGGTTCCTGGTTTTAGTGTATCTGAGGTTTCAAATTATCTGAGATTATGTGTGTAATCTTCATTATGGTTTCCAATGGAAATTTCTGTGTTATACACTTATAGGTATGCGTTGAGTCTGTTTCTGCCGTTCTGTTGTATATTTATGTTGTGTTGCTACTTCCTATTCTGCTTTTGCTCGGTATGTCACTTTTCTTAAATGGCCACGCTTGTGTATTTTTGCTCCTGGGCGTGTTCAGTGGTAAGCATCACAATCTGCTATTGCGAACTCTTCTCAGAAAATACATCTCGCCAAGGTTAGTTTGGCTAATATTTTCCACAAGCCAAGAGTAAAATACCAGGGCAAGCGTCAACGATATGTGTATGTGTACTCACCGACTTGTTCTACAGGATTTGGGCTTAAGCTCGAGCTGACCTGTCTCTCAACCTATCAATTTTAATTTTAAACTCTGTGTGTGTGTGTGTGTTTGCGTGTGTGTTCAGCGGCCATGCCCACAGAGCACGGCGTCGTTGTTGACGCTGGCGCCGATCCTGTGGCCGCTGCCTCATCGACACCGACACGCGTCTCTGTCAACGACGATGACCGAGACGACCCGGCTCTGCTGCAGTGCCCGCCGACACCGCCGCTGCTGCCGCGCGAGCCCACTCCTGAACGTATCAAACTGTCACCGCCGCCAGGATGCGCTAGCGGCAATTCAGCGGAGGCGGCGGCTGGCGGACGCGCCTCGCCCGACCACCAGTGTCCCATCTGTCTGGCTCGGCTGGACAACACGTCGTTCACCAACGGCTGCATGCACAAGTTCTGTTTCACGTGCATTCGCGAGTGGGCCAAGGTAAGCGGTGGCGGCGGAGGGGGCCGACTTTGACTGGTAGTATGCACTCAAGACTGGCCACCCCTGATATCATCCACATACTAGATCAGTTCAGATGATAGGCGGGAGTACGAGCTTTGCAACGGCACTCCCTGATGTGTAATTCCAACCTGCAATCACACAGCAGGGTCTTTGGCTGGCACTCATATAACCAGTCTATACCTACGTATACATTTAGCTAAACACCACACATATTGTACAATACATAATCATACGGCGTATAATCATTTCACATAACACAACATCTGGTAATAGGAATTGATTATTCTTTTTGTGCGCATATATTTACAATAACACGCCTTATTGATATATACAAACATGTGTCATATATACGACACATAATTTCATTGAGACATTAACACTTGTATAGTTACTATCAGTAATATATAGCGAGATTTTTTTGCACCCATGACTTCATTCGAATTCAGTACTGGGCGGAACAGGGCCTGTATTTGTTGTTGTCCTGTTGATAATATAACAAGTGCGATTCAATGCTAAATTTGAGCAAAATAATCGTGAGTTTTCATTGAATTATTGCGATTTATCGTTATTTTTACACCAAATCAATCATGATGTATGATTTTTACGATCAATGTCAATAAATTTACTTGCCATTTATTTACATTGACATAATCATGACATGATATTTGTGTGTTGTTTTCATTTATCTTCGTGTTTCATTGACTGGGGGGCCATATGGTCTGACAGGCCGGTGCGCCCCTTAAACACCAATTAACATCATCATGATCATTGAGCAAAATCTCAAATCATTGTCCTGTGCGATCGGCGTATATGGGTTGACTTTGTGTGTGTATGTGTGTTTTTTCTGACTGTTGTGGTGTGTTTTCTGTATGTTAATCCGATTCTATGTCTATGTGTGTCTGTGGTGTTGAGTTGTGTTATTTATATATGTGTGTCTATTGTATGATGTTTCTTGCCTATCTGACTGTATGTCCCTGATTGTCTGCTGTGTTGTCTTCAGTGCTGTCTGTCTGATATGCTGTCATCCTCAATAGGTATGTGTGTGCGTGTGCTTTTTCTTTTATGTATGGAAGTGTGATTTTCAGTGTATATGCACTCGTCTGTCTTCTTTTTGTCTGTGTGTATGTGTGTGTGTGTGTGTGTTGGTGTGTGTGATTGTGAATGTGTATGTCCTTTGCTTGTGTGTGTGTGTGTGTGTGTGTGTGTGTGTGTGTGTGTGTGTGTGTGTGTGTGTGCAGCGCCTTATAGACCCTCTAGGTGTAGGGCGCTATATAAGTATCTTAATGTAATGTAATGTGTGTGTGTGTAAGGTGCGTGCCGTGTGTCCGCTGTGCAAAAGCAGCTTCAGTTCGATCATACACAGCGTACGTTCTGAGCGCGACTACAAGCGTTACCAGCTGCCGCCCGAGTGGGACCCCCACACGGCCAGTGGGGCGGTGGGCACTGGCGCCTTCTCCGGTTCCGGCGTCGGCCTGGCCTCCATTGCCGGCGGCTATGTCCTGCAGCCCAGGTCTGCGCTGAACATGTGTGTCAGTGTGTGTGTGTATATATGTGTGTTTTTCTGTGTATGTGCGTCTATGTAACACATGCAAGCCGAACTGTGCGATAATGCTACACCCGGAACATTATAGCATATTCAAGCGTTGATTTTCTCGGCTTGTATGTGTTAATGTGTGTGTATGTGTGTGTGTGTGTTGCAGTGGCATGTTGATGTCGGTGCCTGCACCCAGCCACTGGACCCGTCGACATCACGAGCGCATCCGCTCGCTGGTATCTCCCATGTTATGGCCGCCATCAGCATCAGCCACCTCCTCTTTCTCAGCATCATTGCCCTCATCCTCTGTCGACGATGTGTTCGACTACCGGCTGCCGTCGGCCGCCATGACGCTGCCCGTGCCGCCGCCGCAGCCGGCTGCACGTGGCGTTGTGCGTCGCACACGTGTCACGTGGCGTCACCGGCGCCAGGTGTACCTGGACGACATGTGGGCGCGTCCCTCGGCCGACGAGCTGACCGGACGCTATCGCGAAACTGGACCAGAGTTCTACCGGTGAGTGTCTGTGTGTGTGTTGGTGTGTTTGTGTGGGTGTGTGTGTGTGTGTGTGTGTGTGTGTCTATGTGTGTGTGTGTTGGTGTGGGTGTCTATGTGTGTGTGTTGGTGTGGGTGGCTGTGTGTGTGTGTTGGTGTGGGTGTCTATGTGTGTGTGTGTGTCTATGTGTGTTTGTGTGCTTGCGTCTGTGTGGGTGTCTATGTGTGTGTGTCTGTGTGTGTAGGTGTGGGTGTCTATGTGTGTGTGTGTGTGTGTGTGTCTGTGTGTCTGTTTCTACAAAAATTAGGACTTCTCCCTATTAAGGCACTTATTGACTATCGCGTCTGCTTAATTATTCATTCTACCCTTATTCTTCGTAATCCCTCGTATTTATTTGATCTTTTGTCTTTTAAAAACTCTACTCGTTCACTTAGAACATCTGGTGATTCTCGTCTCTTACAGGAACCTGCTTTTCCCTCTAGACATTCTCACTATAATCGCTGTCTATTTATCTTAGGACCCCGTATTCACAATAAGCTCTCCCCAACACTACGTTCTATCACTTCTATCCCTGTTTTCAAAAAACACTAAGAAATTTTTTCTGTTGAAGTCCTATTATATCTTAGATAACATTGTTTATACTAGCGATGAATATAAGGTGTGATTTTCTTTCTGCTCTCTCCCTCTCCATCTTTTACCTTGTGAATGCATGCATTTGTGTTGGTGCATGTGTTTGTGTGTGTGTGTGTGTGTATGTACAGCGCCCTCTAGGTGTAGGGCGCTATATAATTTTTTTCCATAATGTAATGTAATGTGTGTGTGTGTGTGGGTATGTGTCTGTCAGTACTTCATTGCACTCCTCTAACAGGCTTTTCAGTCAATCAGCTTTACACTGATCGCGAAACAACATAACGTAACTTTAACATAAACCTAAAACAAACTACTCATACACACAAAATCACACAAAACAATTTGTGTGTGTGTGTGGGTGGTGTATTTGCCTGAGCACGTGAATTTTTGGCTTGTGTGTGTGTGTGTGTAGAAGTTTTAGCTCAGCAGTTGTGTTGTGTCATAGACAGTAGTCATCAGCGAAATTACAGCCTATATGTGCGTATAATTGTATGTAAGTAAGTAAGTAAGTAAACGTGTATTGTCATACGAGTATACAGACACATGAGAAAAGAAAGAAAAGTATAGCAATATTGGCAAGAGTTCATCGAGCCAAAGCTCTTAGATGAACACATACAATTTCCAAAAGGTAAATGACGGTTACAAAATATAATCTTCTACAACATTTTCACAATTTGCACGCACGATATTGCAAGAATGTCAACAATGTCAGCAGACAATTACACAAGATTGACACACGGAACCATTTCAACAATCGACACGAGTGGGAAACATGTGTGTGTGTGTGTGTGTGCCAGGGCGAATCCGGCGTGCACACACCGACTGGTGCCGTGGCTGAATCGTGAGCTGCAGGCTGTGTGTGTGCCGCGCACCACCACCATTACGGCCGCCACAGCGCGCTATGTCGACAGCGACGACGACACGGACTCACACGCCGCCTCTCGTCTGCTGGACGTCATCCTGGCGAGCATTTCGCGCGTGCACATTCTCAGCAGTCGGCTGCGTCGGCGGCTGGCGCCGGCGCTGCACGTGTGGACCGAGCACTTTGTGCACGAGCTGTACACGTACGCACGCTCGCCGTACGATATGGTCGGCTACGATTTGAACGTGCGCTACGAGCGCGGCCGGCCGCTGCACACGTTCTCAACGGTCGTGCTGGACGACGGCAGCAGCGGCAGCAGTGAAATAGCCTCCGCCGCCGCCTCCGCCGTCGCGTCCGCCGAGGACGTTCAAGATGATGATGACGACGACGAAGATACGCCGCTGGTGGTGGACGATGTTGAGACGGCGGATGTACACGGCGCCGGCGGCGGTCACACAGTGTCGGATGACAGCGATGTGCAGGTGATCTCGCCGTCAAACCGCGCCGACACCAATGTGCCGTGGTGGGCGGCGGCGGCGGCGGAGCACAGTGGTGCACGCGGTGATGATGCGGCGTCGGCCGGATCTAGTCGTGCTCTCGAGACGACGCTCGATCAGGTGCGGTCTTTCCTGCGTGCCGTAGCGGCCGTTCCCGCGCCTACTTCTGTCCCGTGTCCGTCAACTGGCGCGGCGGCGGCGGCGGCGGGCGCACGTCGGATGCACGCCACTCGATCAGAGGCGGCGTTTCAACGCGCGACGCTGCAGGTCGACGTTGATTCCGACGCCGACGTACAGGTGGTCGATGTGCTGCCGCCGAAACCACAGCGCGCTCCGCTCGTCAACCTGCTGACGTCCGACTCGGCAGCGTCGATAACCGACGACGACGACGACGATGCCGGCGCGGCTGTGTCTCAGGCGTCGAATGTTGCGTGTAGTTCTCGTGCGGCGGAGCGTCAAAAGCGGCGGCGGAGTAGGCGGAGGCGCAGCACGCCGGGGAGAGTCAGCAAGCGTCGTGCGGCGAGAATGACGCCAACTGACAATGAAGAAGAGGATCAGAATCGCGAAGAAGATGCCGTGTCGTTGGACGAACGGCCGGCCAAGCACTGTCGGCGCGACGTCAGACGGCTGCGACAACGTCGGCGACGGCAGCGGGGTGAATCTAGGAGCGGCCGGGACGAAGAAGACCACGGCAACGAGCGGCGGACGGCGTGTCGTCGCAGTTGTGCGGCTGCATCACGTGTCCACCACGACGATGACCAAGTCTTGCATTCACGCAGCGAAGGAGAGGCCGGTGGAGAAGCGGTGGCGGCGGCGGTGGGCGGCAGTTGTCGCGTGTATCGGCAGCACGGCGGCAGGCGACTGCGGCCCCGTCGTTGCTGCAGTGAGCGCAGCGTACACAGCGACAATGATGAATACCAACAACAACAACAACAACAAGAAGACAGCGGGCCTGAGCGGCAAGGTGAGTCATCGTGTTTACCGACAGCACCGGCAACAGACTCGAGCAATCAGCCGACCACGTCGAGATTGTCGAGAATCAGTCCCGTGCTAGCTCCGTCGTCTCCATCCTCCTTCTCCTCCTCGTCCTCGTCGGCCATGGAGAAATCATCATCATCGTCATCATCATCATCATGGGAGGCGACTAGCGATGATGACAGGGTGTTTGTGTCGTCGGCGGTGCGCAGTTGTGTCGTGGACCGCCACCAACAGCCGTCCACCAGTCAGCGACGCCACCGCCGTCACCAGTGGGCCGTCAGGTAGCTGCCACACACTTCGGCAGGCTTCATGCAATGTAACAGTGCGGCAAAAACACGGCGGACTTCGGTGTCGCTATGCGGGCGGGTGATTAATATGGATTGATGGTGGTGTGTGATGTTTCCCATTGCATTCCCGTTGCGAACACGCTCTGCTTAGTCAGGCTCCATGCGCCCGCCAGCCAAGGCTCTATACATACGGCAGCGATTCCTTTTGGTTGCCGCGAATTTACACCAGGACGCCTAGACGTGGCGTACTGTTCGTTTGTGTCCAATAAGTTATGGACGGTTATTGAACCTGTATTTATGCCGCTTTCATTTTTATGTGAAATCGAGCGTGATTATCCGGTTTTGACTGGGTTTTTTCTAGCGTAAAATGTGTCAAGTATTACACAATGTCGGTGTTGTGTCTGTCAGACTTGTTCTAACACGTCTAATACTCTCATGCTAGCTCCCATGAACACGATCGGGGACCGTCGCAATTCAATATCCAGTGGTTTGGCGTGTGTATGTGTGTGTATGTGTGTGTGTGTGTGTATGTGTTTTCGTAGGCAATGAAGTGTTTATCTTGCCTAGGCGTTCTGGTGTTGTTTTTGGGCGATGCTTTCTTATATGAGTTGTGTACTGGTGGGTATTGGGCGCCGAAAGTTCGCGATGCTAGCATTGTGGTGACAACGAACAATATATGACCTTTCGGAGGATTTTTTTATTGTAGAATTGGTTCATTTGTATGTGCATGTGTGTGTTGTGAATGGAAAAATACTGGCTTAATGTCATATATATACCATGGCTACTTGGTTGTATTATAAATCTGATTTCTGACAAGAAAAAACAGGCAAATAATACCTCCATCCAGTTTAATAGATTTATATTTACCTTATCTACCATTATGATTTATTACTTCAACTAGACAATATCAATTTTCTACAATATATTGTCGGGCAAAATATATTTCAACGTGTGACAAGCGGCGTGCGGTCAGCTGAAATGAAATCCCTCCGCGTTGAGACAATGCAGTAACCTGCAGTACAAAAACACACAAAAGATGGCCGAATTGGAGACTTGTCGGATTATGGAAATTTTCATTTCAAGTACCAAACGACTAATCACTGCAAAACGAGAAACCACCAACTGAAAATAAAACAGCTCAACTGTCGAATGCACAAACATTTTGCACAAACTGGGCTTAGCCTAATGAAGGAATTTTCACCTGAGAAAGTCATCCAGGTCCATGTGTCGAGGTCGTTTATCAATGAATTCGTGTTGTGTCAGCAACTGATCAATCTTCTTTTTCACGTCGAAATCGGCAGGCACCGGCTTCAAGAATCAACGCCAATCAACCAATACGAAAAGAAACACACACACATACACGCACAAAAACCCATCAATTGTACCATGACCTTAACAAATCAAGTAAAGTTGTGTGTGTGTGAATTAATCAAACAATAAATGCTTATATTTCAACATGCGCCGAATATGCGCCTTTCATTGTAATTTCTCTACATGCAAACAAGGAGAAGAAAGGAATAAGAGGTTATACAAACATATACATACATTATCCATCTGTACATACGTTTGAGTTCAAATATGTATTGCCAAAAACCAAACACGCATAAACATATTTCAAACATTACCTTGACAATAGCATTATCAATTGGCAATATCTAACGAGATAAATCTCCTAGTTAGACATGAACAAATTGACTAAGTGCTGTGTGTGTGTGTACTCACCTATTAGTTTAGCACAGGAGATGAGCTATGCTCGTGCTGTCCTGTCTCCAACCCACAATCTAACCTATCTTCCTTGAAATTGCCAGTATCTCCCACTATCCCATATTCCTTTAAATTTTCATAGGCCGTTAGCTCCTACAATATCCTCCCTTAACTGATTCCAGACATCAACACACCTATATGAGAAACTATACTTGTCAACATCTATCAAACATCTAGTCATTTTCAGTTTTTTCCATGATCCCTCTTGCCTGAATTATCCCAAACTATACAATTATCCCTATCAAGCTTTTGCATACCTATTCTATGTCTAAAAACATAAATCACCCTTAAACATTAATCCTTAGTCTACGTTGTTCTAAAGATGGTAAACAAAGCACTTTTAGTCTTTCCTCATACGACAAACTACACATACTACCAACCATTTTAGTCGCTGTCCTCTGAATCATTTCTAATTTACGCTTGTCCTTTATTTTATGAGAGGACCACAATACCAACGCATACTCAAGCCCAGTCGTTCCCATCCTTTTTCAGCTTGTTACCCAATTTAGCATCTCATATTAAGCATGTTACCCCTTTGTTACTGTACATGTTACTGTAAGCATTCACACACACACACACGCGTGCACACACAACTATATACAACACGCCATATGAGCAATACAACATCCACACAATGCAAACAATAAACATAATATGCTAAGTTAACATTAATCCCAATACAAGGTACCGCAATGTTTTCTTGAATTTCAGAATTCTTAACATTTTCCTGTCACCCCTACATTACCCCCGAACAATTGCTAATTTACCCCCAGGTTGGGAACCACTGCTCTAGCCGTATACTTGTATGTCTGTGTGTGTGTGTGTGTGTGTGTGTGTTGGTACCTGGTTGGTGAGTGTGCAGTAGGTGCGGTAGTTTTTGTCGAGCACGTGCTGGCTGGCCGTCTGACGGAACGCCGCGCCCACCGTCTTGTGTTTGCGCACAAACAACAGCCGCACCAGACCGTCCCACTCGCTGAACTGCACCGGCGGCGGCGGATCAAACGGCTCCACGCGCACCACGCTCGTGTCAACCTTGGGAGGTGGGCGGAAATTGTTCCTGCCCACCTGCCAATACACACATACAAACACAAACAAGCATACACACACGCAGGCACACAAAACATTGATTATATGCAAAAATTGAGTCGGGTTCGGTAGATCTATTGATACTGTGTTTGAATGTCCAATACTTTGTGTGTTTGAAACACACAACGTATTACGCAAGCCAAAATAACACACCAATATATTGTCACTTTTCACGCAACACACACACACGAGCACACAAAGAAACACATGGATACAAAGCGAAATGCAGAGAGCCACAGATAAACAGAAAGAGAAAGAGAGAGAGACACAAATAAACAGAAAGAGAAAGAGACGCAAAGACCCAGAGAGAGAGAGAGAGAGAGAAAGAGGGTTAGAAAGACAGAGATACAGACGCACACACGCACACACGAGAGAGAGACATTTGACTCACACAAAGAGACATTGATACAGACAGAGAAAGAGAAACAAGAGAGATAAACACAAAGAGACGCACAGACATAGAGAAATAGAACGACAGAGATACAGAGAAAGACAGACACACATACACACACTGAGAAACAAAGACATACAGAGAGACAGACACACACACACACACACGCAGACGGAGAGAGCAACACACCTTCATGACATGTGTCACTTTGGCCAGTAGCTGCGTGTTGGCGGTGAGGCGGCAGAACAGTTTGTCACCGGGCCGGGCAGTCAGTCGCAGCGCAAACTCGCGCTGAAAGATGAGCACGGCGCAGCGAAACAGCGGCCGCTGCAGCAGCAGCTTGAACACGAACGGCGACGAAATCTGAAACGGCAAATTGGCGACGCACACGTCAAAGTAGGGCAGATCGGCCTTGATCACGTCGCCGGCGATTATGTGCAGCTTCGACTGCAGTCCGGTGCCCTGCACGCGCTTCTGCAGCTCGGCTATCATGCTGCCAACACACACACACATAT
Source organism: Sacculina carcini (assembly GCA_916048095.2). Taxonomy (NCBI): domain Eukaryota; kingdom Metazoa; phylum Arthropoda; class Thecostraca; family Sacculinidae; genus Sacculina; species Sacculina carcini. Next base: position 1,298,055 of record OU696581.1, on the reverse strand, counting down.
ATATATATATACACTTGGTTAACTCAGTGGTTCTTGACCTGTGGGGAATGGAAGAGATGCCAAGTGGGAAGCTAAAGGTGGGACAAATGTGTGTTTTAATCAATTCAAAATCGTTTATTTTTGTTTCCAATAACTTCTTGACATTTGCTTTGATGTAACAACTGAATTTATTGAATTTATCAGCGCTGTGTTGTGGAAAATGAAGAGATGGCTCATTAAGAAGTGGGGAATCAGAGAGAAAAAAGGTTAAGGACCACTGATCTAACTGATGAATTTGCTAATGGCGCTATGCTCAATCCGGTGGCCATTACATGGCATTACATAGTATTTAAACCAGCACGCTAGTCAATTTGTTCATGCCTAACCAGTAGATTTATCTCGCTATCAGGCATTGTTAATCTATTGCCAATAAAGAAGTAAAGAAGTGGCGCGAAAAATCAGAAGAAGCGAGGAGTAGAAGAGCTGGAGAGTCGGCTGACCGCGGATCCAGCTCGCAGGCGATCACTTTCTTGACGCGCTCCAGCAGTTTGACGGTGATGTTGCCCGTGCCCGAGCCGACCTCGAGCACGGTGTCGGTGGCACGCAGCGACGCCTTCTCCACCAGACTCTGCACCACCAGCGGGTTCTTGAGCACGTGCTGCGCCCGACTGGTGTTGAACATCATGCCTGCCGACCGCCCGGTCGTCGTCAATCAATCACAAACGCATACAAAACAATGCGTAGAATAAATCAAGCAGCAAAAAACAGGAACTTTCGTTTGAGAAAATATTCAAGACCCAGAAGAACTGATGACATATAATATAATATAATCGCATTATGCAATACAAGTTAATTTATAGGCCTTATCTTGTTGGGTCTGTTGATTATATTGGAGGGCTGCAAGAGGACGATTGATGTACCGTGTGTTTGAGATTCATGATTTGGAAGGTACAAACCCTGAGACTGAGACATTCTTTCATTGCGAGCCTGTTTGCTGGCCTTCACTTTCGGCATGACTGCTACTGCAGCTGGAAAAACGCGTAACAGTCGACTCGCCCAATCCGATTCTATTCACTAACTGCAGCAGACAGCAAACATGTATTCAATGCCTGAGCTGAAACAAAGTCACGTACGTCTATATGTATCATATAGTATACATAGAGAGGTGCGTGCATTAAAGGAGAATATCTAAAACACGACCAAGTAACAATTTCTTTCTCAAAAGTGAAAATAGGAACTGTTATACAGCAACGAACCCGTTCATATTTATGGCCAATTCAATCACCCTCGTGTATTGTCGCATAACATTCATAAATGACACGTTAGTGCATAGCTTGAAAACCAAAAACATAATAACTTCATATGTCAATAGATTCCCACGAAATTCAGATATACCTATGTTCTAATCATATTCATCATCTGAAATAAATTACGGAATCGACTGTGTACAACATAAAGATTTGATGACTCAATTCACGACAATTTCGCATGTTTAGCTCCATATGCGGTAGTGCAGATATTTTTGGCTTGGGCTTGTAAGGTACATTTTTATCAGCGTTGCACATATTATTTCTCAGTAGTATTGGTCGCTAAGATGCCACTACTTTGTATAATTTGTATTTACGTGACCCTTTTCGTTCACCAAGTGCAGTCCGCAGTCCGCTTTGATGCGTGACTCATTTTCCGAATCAATTGACGTAGTGGTGTGGGCACATACACACAGACATACAGGCATACACACACTCTTACGCACGGGTTAATACCATTCTATTCATACTGATCCGGTTATATTCGTGATTCACCAGTGTAACCGTTGACTAATATGTGTGGATGCCTGTCTGTTTGTCTGTCTGTCAGCTCTGTTCAATTTGCGTCTTTTTTTTATCATACTCGCCGACGCATTTGTGACTCAAACCGATCATGCTCTGTGTGTTATGTGTGTGTGTGGTTATTGAGTGTGCTGTGGTGGTTTTGCTCTGTGTGCGTATGACTAGCGTGTGTGTGTGTGTCAGTCAGTGTGTGTAGAACGAGTGAGTCGTGATGGCGGGCCGGTTGTTGTCGAAAAAGCCCAGCTCATCTCTCGACGCTCAGCGTTTGGAATTCGAAAAATCGCAGGTTTGTGCCTTAGCTGGCGTTGGTGTTACTATTGTTGTGTTGTTGATGTTGTTGATTTTAACGTTCCTCAGGTTGTCTGGCCGAGCAACGTTGCATATATCAGCAGCGCCACGACACGCACCGGCTTATTTCACAGTTTTTGATACATTTGATATTGTGTTGGCGTCTGAATTTAGATCGGTAATCAATAAACTTTTGTTCTCTTATTTCAAATTTATCATTGATCTAGCCCTTCATTTTCTATAACAACGCTGAGAAGTCGAATAAAATCAGCTGTTCCGCCGAATTAAATGTCACAGGAAGTCACAAGAAACGAAAATAATCGCATACGGATTGATAAAACACTTTCTTTCTCCTGTCTGTCTTTTTATTCTCCAATTGGCAACCCTGTCATTATCTATCAGTGGGAAACTCTCCACGGGCTGCGGACCACATTACAGTGTAGCATCCCTTGTGTGTATGTGTGTGTGTGTGTGTGTGTGTGTGTGTGTGTGTGTGTGTGTGTGTGTGTGTGTGTGTATGTGTGTGTGTGTATGTGTGTGTGTTGGTGTATGCACTGGCTCACGACTCACGACGCCGAACACGCAGACGATGCACTTTTCCAAGGCGATCAACGCACTGGAGGGGCCTGCGAAAATCAAGCACGTGCGTGCGCTCATTATCGGCACGCACACAGAACGAGGCGCGCGTGTCTTCTGGGCGCTGGCCGAGCGCGCGCCGCTGCACGACAATCCGCTCACGTGCTGGAAGTTTTGTCACGTGCTGCACAAACTGGCGCGCGAGGGACACACACGTGCGCTGGCCGACAGTGTGCGACAGTGTCAGCTCATTCAGCGACACGCCTCGTTCTGGGTGAGAGCACGCTTGCACGGCCACACACCGACTGTCTGTCTGTCTGTTTGTCTATCTGTCTCTAGGGTTATCGGTATCTGTCCTTCTCTGTGTCTTTTGTCTGTCTGTGTGTCTCTAGGTGTATCGGTCTATCTGTTTGTCTGTCTGTCTATTCTCCACTTGGCATTGTCATATGTATATCTGTCCATCTCTCTGTCTGTCTGTCTGTCAATCAATCTGTTCGTATGTCGTATACACTTGCTGGTTTGTGTGCTGTATATGCATTTGTATGTATGTTATATGCACCTGCATGTACATATGCATGCATGTCTGTATTTATGTATGTATGTATGTGTGTGTCAGGCGCATTTGCCCGAGACCTACGGCAAGCTGATTCAGCGCTACTGCGCCGTTCTGCTGTGCAAGCTGCGCTTTCACGCCAAACACGATGGTTTTCCCGGCTCGCTTGCCGTCAGCGACGACGCGCTCGAGACGCTCGGTCGCAACGACGCCAACAATCTCTTTGAAATGGCCGTCGATCTGCTCGACTACATCGACGAAATTGTCCACATGCAGACGGCAGGTGTGTGTGTGTGTGTGTCTGCGAGTGTGTGTGTGTGTGTGTTTGGGTGTGTTTGGGTGTGTTTGAGTGAGTGTGTGTGTGTGTGTCTGTGAGTGTGTTGTGTTTGTGTCTGTGAGTATGTATGTGTGTGTATGTTTTGTTACTAGTTGTTCTTACTAGTTGTATCGGCAGTAATGAGTCAGACAGGCTCGTGACTGCCGCCTTCCAGGTGTTCTATTTCCTCTCGTGCATCTGTATGTCTGTGTATGTGTGTGTGTACGTGCGTGTGAGTGTGTGTCTCAATTTGCGTGTATGTATATGTGTATGTGTGTGTGTTTGATGCATGCAGTATTTGCTTCAATGGACAGCAGTCGATGCTCTTCAATGACCAAGGCAGGACAATGCTTGCTGGCGCCGCTGATTCCGTGCATTCAGGACTCCATAGAGCTGTACAATCACTCGATCAAAATACTCTTCAAGCTACATTCGAGTCAGTGAGCTCAAATCACAATGTCTCACTGACCAAAAAGTTATCATCAGGGGGTTTCAAGTGTAAAAGAAATAAGAAATCAAGATTTCAGATGCAAAAAGGGCGCGTTTCATTTGTGATTTTTTGTTATCACGTGGTTTTTATTGGAAAACTCCGCTGTCCTTTCGAGTATTCGTGTTAGACATTGCATGTGTGTGTTTGTGTTTGTGTTTGTTTGTGTGTAGGTTTACCGGACGATTTGCTGTCGGGTCATCGGCAGCGTTTTATCCGGCTGTTTACGCCGCTGAGAACGTTCTACGCACGCGCCGCCAATCTGCAATACTTCAAGGCGCTCATACAAATACCCCAACTGCCCGAGGTACAACTGCCCAGCCTTACATACACACACATACACACATATTTCATTTATTGAGTCATTTGTATAGCGCAATATACACATGATGTCTCAATTGCGCTGATATATACATTACACACCACATACATTCATGCACAATCACATGCATATTCAAATATATGTTTCATATTTGCAAAGCAGGACAATACAATGCAGGCAGAACACAGACACACACACACACGTACACGCGCCCATCAGCAAATACCTTAGCCGGTTCATCAAGATAGCGATGACACTAATCTTACAGAGAATTCAGCCAGGTACTACCTGTACTGAGCGCACGAACACATCATACATCACAAACACACCACACACCTCATATATAAACAATGATGACAGGTAGACAAAAACACGTCAAATCATAACATTATTGAGGTCACGCTGACAATCAAAGAACCCGCACACACACACTGACACACACACTGACACACACACTAACACACACACACACACACACACTGACACACACACACACACTGACACACACACTAACACACACACATACATACACAGCGGGTAGAGAGATGACAGGAGAGGAGACATTACACCGATTCATCGCCAATTTGTGTGACGTCATCACTGCTGGGCCGGCCGTGCGTCGTTTTCGACGAAGCCTCCAATAAGACGCCAACCATGATATCACACCACACACCTCATATATAAACAATGATGACAGGTAGACGTAAAGACGTCAAGTCGAAACAGTATTGGGGTCACGCTGACAATCAAAGAACCCGCGCGGTGGTACAGCGTGGACCCTCACACATACACACACACACATACACACACACATGCACACATACACATGCACGCTCACATGCACAGGTTTGGTATACTTACATACGCACAATTCAAAGGAAACCGACACAGCGTGGACAGTCGTACACACACACACGCATACACTCACACACACGCATACACTCACACACACGTACAAATACAAAGATCCAGCATAGATATAGATACGAAACCCCAAAACAAACGCACACTCAGATAACACAATACATTTTCTATACATATAGCAACTGTATTTACAATCGTGAATATGCAAAATTTACACCGTGTACTCAGGTTTAATGAGGAGTTTTTCGCGGTCATACGATTTTTCCAATACATATTTCTTAAGTCTACTTTTGAAAAGTGAGAGAGAGTGAGATCCCCTAATGAACCGTGGCAACTTATTGTGACAACTTACTTGGCACATACAAACACACACAAACACACACCGTACAGTTTAAAGAGAATTTAATCTAGAGAATCAATCTTAAATTGACGAACGAAGAGGCAAAAACACACGCAAAATTGACAACTTGTATGCATATCGGGGATGTGCGTTGTATGTTCTTGCTGTGTGTGTGTGTGTGTGTGTGTGTGTGTGTGTGTGTAAGTGTGTAAGTGTGTAAGTGTGTAAGTGTGTAAGTGTGTAAGTGTGTGTGTGTAAGTGTGTGTGTAAGTGTGTGTGTAAGTGTGTGTAAGTGTAAGTGTATATACAGTGTATGTACGTGTGTGTATGTCTGTGTGTCGCAGAGTCCGCCGAATTTTTTCAGCGCATGCCAGGCAACCGATCACGTGCCGTCGGCGGTCATTTTGCCCGAGGCCGACGACGAGGTCGATCTGGTGGCCATTGAAACGACCTCGTCGCTCTCGTCTGACCTCTCGGTCGCCGACAGGTCAAGGACACACACACACACACACACACACACACACACACACACACACACACACACACACACACACACAAGCCAAGTCAGACACAGCTTTTGCGAAGAAGCCAGCTGTGTCTGGCTTGGCAGACTGTGCCAATATGTTTTTACTATGCTTACTTCACTGTTCTGTGTTGTATGGCAATAATCAAACAAACAAAACACACATCTGTATTTTGTATTATTTGTATGCATCGGTGTGTCATGTGTCTGTGTGGGTGTTTGTGTGAGTGTGTATATATATATGTGTGTTTGTGTGTGTGTTATGTGTGAGTGAGTGAATACATACATATGTACATGTATACGTGTGTATATTGTGGGTGTGTGGGTGAGTGTGTGATCAAATTTGTGTTTGCGGTTGTTTTGTTTTTTGTACACAGAACGGGCGGCGACACATCTTCACTGCCTGCAGTTCCTCCACCACCACCGCCGCCACCAGCTGTTGGCGAGCCGCAGCTGCGCGAGGAGCTGCAGCTGCTGCATCAACAGCTGTCGGACACGCGACACGAGCTGGGCGCCGCACGCCACCAGCTGTCAGTGGAACGACAGCAGCTGGCGACAGTGCGGCGGCAGCTGTCGGTCAGCCAGCAGGCCGAGGAGCAGCTGCGCGGCTCGCTAGTCGAGCGGCAAAGCAATGAGCAGACGGCGGCGGCAGCTGCGACGGCCGCCGACGAAAAGTTCGCCAAAATGAAGCTGGTCTACCAGCAGCTGCGCGACGAACACATTCAGCTGATTCGCAACAAGGCGACCAGCGATCAGCGAGCTGCTCAGCTGCAGCTGCAGGCGCACGAGGCTCGCGAGCAGCTGGCCGCTTCGGAGAGCAGCGGCGACAGGCAGCAGCGTGAGGATGCGCTCAGCCAACGAGCCGAACAACTACAGGTGTGGCAACTGTATGTTTCTGTGTGTGTGTGTGTGTGTGTGTTTCTTTATTTGTGTGTGTGCTTGTGTGTGTGTAAGTGTATTTGTGTGTGTATATATAAACTTGATAAGTGAGTGTTTTTTTCTGAGACACAAACAAATATATTTACAAGCGCGTACACATATTCACAACACTATAATACAATGGAGGCGGCGTTGTCACGAATGACGGCCAGGCTTATTCGCTGCCGAAGCCAGGCCGTCTCTCGCGGCTCCCCTGAACGCTCACTTATTCTGTGTGTGTGTATTTGTGTGTGTGTGTGCTTGTGTGTGTAAGTTTATTTGTGTGTGTGTATATATAAACTTGATAAGTGAGTATTTGTGTGTGTTTGTGTGTGTGTGTGTGTGTGTGTGCTTGTGTATTTTTGAGTGGGTCAATCTGTTTGTAACTTGTATAAGTGTGTGTGTATGTGCATGTGTGTGAGCGCTTTTGAGACCCTCATGTGAAAAGCGCGATACAAATGTGTTAATGTAATGTAATGTGTGTGTGTTTGTGTGTCAGCGCGAGCTTGAGGCATGTCAGTGTTCAGTGTCGCGCGTTGGCAGCGAGTTGGCCGTGTGTCGCACAGAGCTGGACACGGCACGCATGGATCGCGACAATCTGGCAGCCGCGCGCCATCAGCTGACCGCCGAGCACGAGCGCCTGTGTTGCCAGATGACGCAGCAATTGGCAACCGCCAACGAGCGCGCCAAAAGTAACCAAATAGCACATTGAACATTAACAGCATGCACTTCTAGTAGCCTGGGGCTATAACACGCGTTACACAAACACAAACAAACGCTTGTACTACAACAAACACTTTGTATTTTTACTTCACTCAGCTTCCTCAGACTCCAACCCGGTCATGTCTGACCTCACGATCCATTCTCCGGGTCCTGGATCTCACCATATCACTCGATCTATACAGATCATTCAACCTCAAACAGGTCCCGATCTCAACATACCTCACAGTCATACTAGACCCAAAGTGTAGGCTGCATCGGACCACTGTGTGTTTATGTATGTGTGTATGTGTGTGTGTGTGTGTGTGTGTGTGTGTGTGTCGCACAGAGGACCTTGACTCGGCTGCTAGTGATATTTTGGCGCGCACGCTGGAGGACCTTGATAATCCGACATTTGCCACTGTTTCGTGCTCTCCAGGTTTGCATAATAATCGTAATTATTATTAAGTTGGTGTAATACACGCTGCTATTTACATCGGAATCTACAATGGTACAAGTGATATAGCCTAATGTTGTGTGTGTGTGTGTGTGTGTGTGTGTGTTTGGACAGATTATGCGTTGTCGTTGGCACAACCATTGCTTGATATGCTGGCGAGCGGTGAAGGCGAGGCAGGACGACGACGTCATCTGATGACGTCACACTTGACGTCACAATTCGCCTTGTACTGCGCGGCCGTCAGTCATACGAGTCCAGATCTTCAGCTAGCCGACGGTTGGTCACATCCTCTCCCGCTCTCTTTCCTTCTCTTTCTCTTGTGCTCTGCCCTTCACTCTTCTCTGTTCCAGATCAACGTGTCATTTGGACAACGTGTCAATGAAATTTCAGTTTACACAAGTGATGTGCTTATAACATGTTTTTCCCGACGTCTATGTTTTATATGCACATATTTTTTCATGGTTTACATGCGTGTATGGACAATTAATCAATTGAAACATTTCACTGCTGCACACACACATTTTTGGTAATATATTGGAAATTTTCCCAAGCCGGCAGTGTATTGTGGGTAGTTTTTCAATTGCCGTTGGCATTTTCGACGTCAGCTTCAAATCGCGTGTGTCAGTGCGTAACAACAGTTGATTTATGATATTCCATGTTATTCAGAAGTGACAAGCTCTTGTCGCAAGCTGGTCGACAGTCTGCTGCAGTGGCTGCCATGTGACGTCACCTCTGACGTCGACGACGTGACGCCCGTTTGTGACGCGGTACGTCAACTGACGTGTCTGGTCCGCCGTGTCGGCGAGTCGCAGCAGGCGGTCAGCGGCGAGCATATTGCCGATCTGTTGCAGCAAGAAATGACCAGTATGGATCAGGCCATAGAGGCGGCAGCTCAGCGCATTCAGGTTCGGCTGAATAGCATGACGTGTTAAGCAGCCTGTCTGTGCCTTGTTTGTAGCGCAGTTGGTTGGGCAGTTGATCCGCGCCACTGATGTACCGGGTTCGAATCCCATTGGCGCAAATGGTTTTTCTTAGAGTGCTAATTTGCTCATTGGTCCACAACCTGTGGGGTTGTTAGGTGGGGAATTCAAGGCCGGACAGAAGGACAAATATACATGTTCTATCAATCGAAATTCGTGTGTAGTTATATACTTGCTGTAATATCAATTTGTCGGACCAACTGAATTGATAGGATTTCGCAGCGCTGTTGTGAAAAATGAAGAGTTTATGTGCATGTGTGTCTACGTGTGTGTGTGTGTGTGTGTGTGTGTGTGTGTGTGTGTGTGTGTGTGCAAGGCGATTCTCGAAGAGGCGAGAGCGGCGGCCGACGGCGGGGTGCGACCGCAAGTACACGGGCACATTCTCGACTCTTGCACGCGGTTGATGACCGCCGTGCGTCGGCTGGTCGGATGCAGTCATCATTTGCAGCAAGAGATTGTGGCGCAGGGTCGCGCTGGGGGAAGTGGGACAGGGGGAGGGGCTTCGGCTGCCGAGGAGTTTTATCGACGCAATCATCGCTGGACCGAGGGCCTGATTTCGGCGGCAAAAGCGGTGGCTGTCGGCGCCCATACTCTACTGTGAGCACTATGTACACACACACTCGCACACACACACACATAAAACAAGACAAGAAATGCTTATGGTCAGGATTTTGTATGGGGTTCAGGGCTTGGCATTTTTCTTGGGGAAGTTTCAGCCCTTTCAAGCTCCCCCAGCTTCCCATCCCACCTTGGGCCCGCCACTTTATTGGGATTAGTTTCGAATTGGCAGCGATAATCGCCGACTGGTTAGCCCCGGCTTATGTGGCGAATTAACTTGCGCGTATTTTTCGCCAGCGCTTCCGCCGACAAGATGGTCGGCGGAGATGGCAAGTTCGAGGAGGTCATCGTGGCCACGCACGAAATAGCTGCCTGCAGTGCACAGCTGGTGATCGCCTCCAAGGTCAAAGGTCAGTGGTCGAAAGGTCAATGATTTCCTCATGACAAATGCGAACGTGCCAACTAATGTTATGCGCTACAATGAAATTGTTAATTACAGCGAAATACAGTAGCATGAGAAGAATACAAGCACTATTACCACCCTGTGGTGGCCCCATGTACCGGAAACGCGCAAAGAACGTACAGAGAGAAAGAGAGTTCGAAACGAGAATAATAAATAACAATAAACAATCCATCCGATAAAATTCCATTATAGATGTGATTCGATAAATGACAACCAACAATAAATATGATCAAATAAGAATAAATATTAATAATTAAGTAAACCAATACAAGTCAACGACAATCAATAGATAAATATAAAATGATTCAAAAAGTAACAACCCACCAACCATGTGATTCAATAAAAAAAACGACAAACAATAAATATAAGCATGATTCAATAAATAACAAAAATAAACAATAAATTAGATTCAGCCAATTAAAACAAACAAACAATTGACACAAGTGCATGTTGAGCGCTGAATTATAATCAAATATATAAACACAGTCAAATATCGATATAAGACGCATCGATGAAGCGAGATTATCATTTGGGCGGGATAAAGTCTTGAAATCCATTTTTTTTAGGTTTCTATTTATAAAAAAATTAACAATTAATCAAAAATACACTACATCATTGATTTAGTTTTATTTAGTTGTTTTTATTTCACCAGGAAACACGTAAATTCTGTATTATCCTCGCGTAGCACCAGGGTCAAACAAATAGACAGTCAAATCAGTATAAGCGGCGCAATCAGATACAATGCGGTGGAATTTTTTTACCCCAACTAGCGCCTTATATCAATGTTTAACTGTATATCAATACACGAACAAAAAGTTCTGTACTTGTTTGTGTGTGTGTGTGTGTTTGTGTGTCGGTGTGTGTGTGTGTGTGTGTCTGCTTTTCCTTCTAGACCTACTCACTATAATCGTTGTCTCTCTATCTTAGGACCCCGTATTTACAATAAGCTCTCCCCAACACTACGTTCTATCACTTCTATCCCTGTTTTCAAAAAACACTCTAAGAAATTTTTCATGGTGAAATCGTATTATACTCTAGAGATCATTGTCTATATTAGTGATGATTATAAGGTGTAAATTATCTCTCTTCTTTCTTTACCTTTCACTTTCTGTGTGTGTGTGTGTGGCTGTGTGTGTGTGTTTCTGTGTGTGTATGTGTGCGTTTGTGTGTGTTTGTGTGTGTGTGTGTGTGTGTGTAGCTATGTGTGTGTGTGTGTGCAGCGCCCTAGATACCCTCTAGGTGTAGGGCGCTATATAAATATCTACCTAATGTAATGTAAAATGTGTGTGTGACAGCTGATCGTAACAGTGCCAATTTGTCGAGCTTGTCGGTGGCTTCTCGTGAGGTGTCCGACGCCACTGCCGCTGTGGTGGCCACCGTGCGTTCCAGCAGTAAACTGGTGCACGACGCCTCAGGTACCCGCCTGCCCCACACTCACACTGCGCGCGCTCGTGTGTGTGTATGAGTGTCTGTTTGTATGAGTGTGTGTGTGTTTGTGTATGTGTGTGCCTGTTTGTATGAGTGTCTGTGTTTGTGTGTCTGTTTGTATGAGTGTGTGTGTGTATGTGGGTGTGTGTTTGTGCGTGTTGGTGTGTGTATTTGTTGGTGTGTGAATGTGTGTGTGTGTGTGTACGCGTCTCTCTCTCTATCTGTGTGTGTGTGTGTGTGTGTGTGTGTGTATGTGTGGGTGTGTGTGTGTGCATGTAGTGCATGTGTGAGTTGTGTATATTTGTATGTGTGTGTGTGTGTGTATGTAGATGCATGTATATGTGTGTGTATGTATATATGTACGTGGATGTACGCATATGTATACATATGGTTTATGTATGTATGTATATATGTATGTGTGTATTTATATAGTTATATTCAGCTAGTTGTAAACTTGCTGAAAATGAGCTCATCTCAGACTGTCCTGCCTCGTATTCAACCTATTTTGATGTGCATGTAATTTTGTGTGCATGTATGTATGTGTATGTATGTTTGTGTGTATCGACGTGAGCCGACCTCCCTTCGTGGTCGCGGGTCGATGACCTCGACTGTTGTCTGTGTCTGTGTGTCAGCATGTGTTTGTGTTACAACATCTTACACTGAGCTCTGCACACCCCATGTATAGGAGTGATAATTCACCTGCCTTATAAATAGAATATAAATTTACGCATTTGAACACAGCAGTGGAAAGGCTAAAAGGGTTCGCGTGAATTTATGCATGGATAAAGCTTCACGGCCCCGGCTGGCACACCGCAGGTCCGGCCGCCACACACAGGTTATCGCAGTCACCGCCAGCACAGAAACTGCACGGCTGCGCGCACACAAAACCCGCCTTGGGACAATTGCGGCCTATCACTTTCAGAAACGAACCCAAACGTTTCACCTCGCCAGGGAATCGAACCCTGGACCTCTCGTGCACAGAACGGGCGTCTTAGCCACTCGGCTACGAGGCGGACCTTGGTTCCTGCTGAAGTCGTTGGGCGATTAAATTAGAAAAGAGGTATGCATGTTTGTGTGTGTGTGTTTGTGGGCGGCAGTCGAGTTGGACGTGGCCGGCATGTCGTTGCATGAAAGTCGTCGTCGCGAGATGGACAGTCGTGTCAACGTGCTGCGACTCGAGAGCGAACTGCAGGCGGAGCGCGCGCGTCTGGCAACCCTGCGACGCCAGCACTATCAACTGGCAACCGCCGCCGGCGACGACTGGGAGCACGTGCAGCCGCCCCACTAGCTGGTGAGGGATGCCAGTGGAGCGGCCATGCTGTTTGTCCGGCGAGTTTCTAGTTTCTAGTGTGTGCGGTGTAAAATTTCCCAACAGTGTTTGAATAGGAGTTGTTTACAATTTTATCGGTCATTTTTTATGCATTTTCAGTTTTTTCTCTCATGTTTTCAACATAATTTATACTGATTTCTCCCAGAAGCAGCGTTACGCCCAGGCGTATCTTTTTCTTGGCGTTACTTTTTGTTTAAAATATAATCATAACGTGTTATTTCAATTATATTTTTTGCCTTCATATTTTTCCACTGTTGATTGTGTACTCAACTCAATATAATGTGTTTAATTTTTCAAAATTATAATAATTGTGCTAATTTTTCTCTACCAGGTGTATTTACTGCTCTACGTCCTTCAAACACTTATTGTCGACAATTCTGACGCAGATCGCAGCGCAAAGATGTCTGTCTGTGTTACTGCTTCATTTTTGTCGCACTGGCGTCGTGTCGCATTTGTGAGACACTTTTCAGTGTAGTCTGTCATGAATCCGCATTTTCGAGTGCGTTGAACGCTTTTAATCATGTCAAAATTATGCTTCAATTATATATATTTATTCGTTAGTAATTTCTTTCCGATTTGTATATTATTTTTCGTTTATTATATTCCACTCTAGCAATCATGCATGCTTGCTTTTTATTTTTCAAATGGATTCTGTTTGTGGCGTCGATCTTGATATGTGCTATTGAATTGGCTTAAGTCCGCTTAATGGTTTAGTAATGTCGTTTGCTGAGCTTCCATGAGCGTAGAATCGTGCGCAGGTTTGTCGCAGAGAGAGGAAGCGATTTCGAATTATACCTACCGAATGCTGACTCAGTTGGTCACAAGGGCAGGGGCGCTCAAACTTTTGCCCGACTTTATTACTGATTGCCAAGTTACTTAATTACTGAATTCAGCAAGTGCCTCATTTTTTAACAGTTTTGAAAATAGCAATTAGAAAGAAGAGAAAATTAGAATATTTAAAAACTGCAGATTTAGTAGAAATAAAGAATTTAAAGATGGGTATGGAATCATTGGAGCTTTGATGCTGGAACTCAATAACGGACGAATATTGGTCAAGGAAACCTCACATCAATGCAAATACATGCGTCAACACGCACTGTTTCTGTAGTCATTTACTTAAAATTATATTTATTCAGCAGATTTTCCGGAGGGATTGCATTGACATATCCAGGTGAAATTATTGTGGGCAAATACACCGCTGTGTATCTTAACGATTTACAGCCATGTGTATTACACTAGACCAGTTGTTCTCAACCTTTTTTCTCACTGATTCCACACTTCTCTTCATTTTCCACAACACAGAGCTGATAAATTCAATAAATTCAGTTGTTACATCAAAGTAAATGTCAAGAGGTCATTAGAAACAAAAATAAACGAATTTGAATTGATAAAAACACATTTGTCATTCTGTCCGACCTTTAGCTTCCCACTTGGCAACTCTTCCATTCCCCACCAGTGGGGAATTTCCCACAGGTTAAGAACTACTGTTCTAGACTTTCTTTGTATGTGCTATTTATCACACCTGAATGGAGTACTTTCACGTTCAGTGACTCGATTATTTGTCAGTGGAATTTTAGTATATTTATCTATACCAGAGCTCTATACATTTTTTTCACGCGGCTCGAATATGAATTTTGCTGTTATTATTTGGCAAGTTAGGCCAGGCTGTTTTCATATCAATAATTTTGCATCAGACCAATGTCGCTTTTACTCCGGTTCTTTGTTCATGTGTTTGTGTGTGTGTGTGTGTGTGTGTGTGTGTTGGATAGATGGTTCGATTGTACATTGGTGTGGCTAACGTTTTGCTTAGATTGTGTTTGCTTTCTCGAAAGCTGTGAGGTTTGTGTGTGTGTGTGTTGTTGTTTTCAACGCTTTGTGTATGTTATGCGTGCATAGTGTTTGCCTTATGAAATTATTTGGTCTTGTGTCAATGCGGAGATTATTATCAACAAGAATTCACATGTGCAAAACGAACTTATTTCACTGTTAGTCCGTTGGGATAGATTGTACTGTATGGCGTATATATTCAGGATCAGTTGTGTTTCATTTTTATAGCTTTCCCACTCGTGTGAAATTTTGATATGCCTGTGTTGTATGTATGTGTTGTATGTGTGTGTGTGTGTGTGTGTGTGTGTGTGTGTGTGTGTGTGTGTGTGTGTGTGTGTGTGTGTGTGTGTGCTTGTATGACTGTTGGAAGCACGCGTGTGTATGTTGCTTCGCTCGTGAAGTTTGTGTGTCAATGCGCATATATGCACCACGCGAAAATATGGAATCTCAATACATGCAATGATATATGAACAAAGGCATATTTTTTCTATTTTTGCCTTCTCTGGATTTTTGGCTTTTTCTATTGTGGCAGCTCTTGCTTATTTGTGGGGTGATCTAAAAAAGAGATGTTTCACCTGTTGGATTCGGTGGTGCAGTGGTAGCACACCCGCCTCACAAGCGGGAGGTCAGTGGTTCGAAACCCAGCGGAACTTCTTTGAACGAATTCTATAATACAACAGCCCCTGTCCACCCAGCAGTAAATGATGGTACCAGATATCAGTCATGTGTTGTGTCATACATTCTGGGGAGGTGGCCCTCTCTAATACGTCTTCCATCCTTGTGGCGTCATAGCGTGGAAAAGGTCGGTTCTGCGGTGACAGCGAGCTGCACGGGACACACCTGTGTGCTCATAAGCTTCGGCTTCTTCCCGTGTAGCAGCTGTCACTTGAAGCCTTTAATCTTCAGGGCATGAAATAATTCAGTAAGAATCGTGCAAGTGATTACGCTCATGCTATTTCATTCCAATTGAATTGAAAATTGCGAAAACTTCTGTCAATTGAATATTCGTCATGAAAAACGTGCCGCCGCCAGTCGAACGAGCGATTAAAAAATTACTAATAAATTGCGAATTTGTTCCAGAGAAGAATTTGAACTATTACTGATAAAATAAATATTTTAACCATGTAATTAAATTTTCCGCAAATTCAATATTCCGTAAATTGGATTATTGTGGTTCGAATAAATTTACAGGCAATATGTGGATTTTTTCTAAGAACTCTTATATGGTTTGCTCCGTTTTGCACGCTAAAACAAAATACTCAAAATAGTTTTGTATTCGTGAATTTATATCTGGCATCACACTGAGTGTATGCTCCGATAGTTGCTACCAATGCGTATTAATTGACTCGCTGTGCTCTGCGCGTCTTTAGTCGT
>OU696581.1:1254444-1276944 GCA_916048095.2 Sacculina carcini | reverse complement strand
TGTTGTGTGTGTGTGTGTGTGTGTGTGTGTGTGTGTGTGTGTGTGTGTGTGTGTGTGTGTTTGTGTGTGTGTGTGTGTAAGTGCTTTTGAGACCCTCGGGTGAAAAGCGCGATATATACAATATCTTGTATATGCGCGATGTATGTCTTAATGTAATGTAATGTGTGTGTGTGTGTTCTTTCTCACTAAGTCTTATTACTGTCTTAATAATATTGTATATATTAGTACTAAATATATGGTCTGATTGTTTCCTAAATCTGTCATCTATGTGTATGTGCTTCATGCGTGTGTTTTCCGTTCTTGTGTCTGTATGTTTCTCCATTGTATGCTGTATGTGTGTTGTTGTGTTGAGCTCTGTTATCTGTGTTTGTGTATGTACTTGTCTGTTGTGTGTGTGTGTGTATATGGGTTTGTGTGTATGTGTGTGTGTGTGTGTTCGTGATTGTGTATGTGTATGACTCTTGTGCTTGAGTGTGTGTGTTGTGTGTGTGAGAGTGTGTGTGTGTGTGTGTGATCGCTTTTGAGACCCTCGGGTGAAAAGCGCGGTATAAATGTCTTAATGTAATATAATGTAATGTGTGTGTGTGTTCATGCAGACGCAGGCATTGCCAACGCCTGCTAATTCAGCTGGCGTGTCCAGTGTTGTTTCGAGTGTGCGTATCACCGGCATCACCGCAGCTTCTTCGATGGTGACCTCGCGAGGTTTCTTGCCTCACCCGGGCCTCAGCACATATCGTGCGCATCAGCCTTGTACGACCGCGGCCAGCGCTCCCTCCTGCTCTCCCGCCCATGTTCCGCTGCCTCTGCATCACCTACAGCAGCGCAATCATCCTGCAGCCGTGAATCGCCAGGCGCCGTCGTCCAACTCGTCCGGTGGTGGCCGGCTGAAATTCGGCATCGCCGACCTCGTATCTCCCTGCGTCACCGCTTCTGCCGCACACGCGCCCGTCATTTCCAACGGACTGGCGACCGGCGGCGGTTGTGTCGGCGGCGGTGCGGTTCACAAATCCGTCCGTCCGGCGCCGGACGGCGTCGTAGGGCGGATATCCGGCGGCAGCGGTGTGTCTCACTCGACGCAGCGTCAGTTTGCCGCATCTTCTGGCGGCGGCGGCGTCGTCGCTCATTCGTCGTCTCGTTCATCAGTGGCGGAGACAGGTGGGATGCCAGCGGCTGGCCGACATCACAGTCAGACACCGCAGCAGCCACAACAGCCCGCCAGCCAGTCGCCACTGGCCGCTAGAATGTGGTCTGGCCCTCCTCATCCTCATCCTGCCGCGACGGCGACGGCGGCGGTGTCGACGGCTGCGGCTGTTAACACGACGATGGCGCGCTCACTAGCGCACATGCCCTATCTGGCCATGCACCACCAGCGCTTTCAACAACAGCAGCAGCAGCAGGCGGTGACGGTGCGGACTGTGCCGCCGTCTTGCATCGCTTCCACAGTGACGGCGGCCGATTTGAGTGTTGCCAGTCGTTATCCGGCGCTGCACCGGCCTTTCTCCACGTCCAGCTGCTCGTCGTCTTCTGCGGCGGTCGTGTGTGACGGCGGCATGCGACGAGCGGCGGCTCAGCCGGCGGCCGGCGCTAAACATGCGTCCGTCAGCGGCGGCGGCACTCAGTCATACGTCCGTCAGCTGCCGCCGCATCAGCAACAACAACAACAACAACAACATATGTCGGCTACTTGGCGAATGCGAGCGCCTCATCAGGTTATAGCCAGACCAGAATTGAATGGCACACACACACACACACACACACATTCATTTTCATTTATTCCAACATTTGTAATGCGCAATTTACACAATTTGTCTTAAATGCGCAAAGATGGACATATTTATACATAAATGCATACACACACTATACATACATGACACGTGCGGACACTATACATACTATACACGACGTGCACACTATACATACACTATACGACGCTATACATACACGCTATACATACACTATACGACGTACGCTACGATACGATACATACGCTATACATACACTATACGACGTACACACTATACACGACGTGACACTATGCATACATGACACTTGAACTACGAGCGGTTTTATTTTTCGAACCTTCCCGGCAATGCCGTTCAATTAGAGGTGTCATTCAATCCTACTCTATTTCTTACTATTCAATTTTGTATGTTTTGTCTCTGTTTATGTGTGGCAAGGCATATGGAGTTTACTCTACGTTCTCGTGTGTGTGTGTGTGTGTGTGTGTGTGTGCGTGCGTGCGTGTGTGTGTGTGGTTGTTTTGGCAGCAATATTACTCGGGTGATCGCAGGGACAATCAAAACTCGTCGCTGTCAAGACAAGGCGTCAGGTGATTGGTTCACACACACACACACTCACTCGCTCACATTACATTATATTACATTAAGACATTTATATCGCGCTTTTCACCCGAGGGTCTCAAAAGCGCTCACACACACACACACACACACACACACACACACACACACACACACACACACACACACACACACACACACACACACACACACACACACACACACACACACACACACACACACACACACTCAAGCACAAGAGTCATACACATACACAATCACGAACACACACACTCACCTACATACACACACACTCACTCGCTCACACACACACACATTACATTACATTACACACACAGACAGGCACATACATACACGTGCACACTCAGAACTGAACTGAACTCTACTCAGAACTGTGCCAGCGGTACGATTTAGTGCCGCTGGCCATCGAGACCACCGGCGTGATGGGGGCGCCCCTGGACGACTTCGTGAAGCTCCTGGGCGGCAGAATAAGTGAGCGTTAAGGGGAGCCGCGAGAGACGGCCTGGCTTCGGCAGCGAATAAGCCTGGCCGTCATTCGTGGCAACAACGCCTCCATTGTATTGTAGGATTGTGAATATGTGTACGCCCTCGTCAATATATTTATTGTCAAACAAATACACACACGTACATACACACACACACACATTTTTACAGTTAATAACACAATTACTCTTGCTCGGAATATGTATATGTAGGTTTGTTCGTGTGTGTGTGTGTGTGTGTGTGTTCAGTCGAGCCGTGACGTCACCTGTGCGGCTGCCGGGTCGGGTCAACGAGCTGGCTGCCGTGTCGCGGCCAGTGGTGGCGTGTGGTGGCGCCACCATCAACAACAACAACAACAATACCGCTGTCAAATTGCAAGAGAACAGTGCGCCGACCGCAGGCCCCGTCCACACGGCACTGCACGCCACACCGCTCAACCTGCGACAATATTCAACTGGTGCGTGCCTGTGTGTGTGTATGTGTGTGTGTTTGTGTTTATGTGAGAGAGTGTGTGTGTGTGTGGGTGCTTGTGTATGTGTGTGGGTGTGTTTAAGTCAGAGTGTGTGTGTGTGTGTGTTTATGTGAGAGAGTGTGTTTGTGTGTATGTGTGTGTGGGTGCTTGTGTGTGTGTGGGTGCTTGTGTGTGTGTGTGGGTTCTTGTGTGTGTTTATGTGAGAGAGTGTGTGTGTGTGTATGTATATGTGTGGGTGTTTGTGTGCGTATGTGTCTATGTGAGCGTGTGTGTGTGTATATCTAAGTGATTGTGTGGGTGTTTGTGTGCGTATGCGTTTATGTGAGTGTGTGTGTGTATGTGAGTGCTTGTGTGTGTGTGTGTATGTGTTTATGTGAGCGTGTGTGTGTGTGTGTGTATATACGTGTGGGTTTGTGTGTGTAAGTGTGTGTGTTTGTGTGTGTTCTCTGTCCCTCTCTTTGGCGCTTCTCATCTCTATCGTCGCTTCATTTTGTTTGTGTCTTCTGGCCCTGTTTCGTTATCGGTATCGTGTCCTTATATTAATTCGTTTCTGATATATTCTCTACTGTGTGTAATTTTTCTATTTATTTTTTTGCTTTGGTGTTTTTACCAAAAAAATAATGTTTCTCATAACTTGTTTTCTACTTTCTTTCGTCCGTCTGCTTGCCTTCAGTTGTAGGCCTAACGCCTAGCAATGACGGAATTCCGCCTTTTGACGAGCTTATGTGTGTTTGTGTTTGTATTTCTCCGTTTATTGCCCACACACAGAAATACACAATACCAACTACAGCACAAAAGCACAAGGCTATGGAGCCTGGCAAGCGCACTCATCTACAGGCTTTCTTGTTAGCAGTATTTGAACATATACAACATTCGCGCGCGCGCGTGTGTGTGTGTGTGTGTGTGTGTTGGTATGTGTGTATATGTGTGTTGTATATGTGTGTATATATATGTTGTATATGTGTGTTGGTATGTGTGTTGATTGTTATTATTTATTGAGGAACGTGGGCGGTGTGACATTATGGATTGTTATCGGATGATGGTTTATTATTTATTGTTATTTATTTATTATTTTCTTTCCAACTCTCTTTCTAGACTTTTTTCTCTTCGAACTTTCTTTCTCTCTTAATCTTTTGGGCGCTTCCGGTACATGGGGCCACCTTAGGGTGGTAATAGTGCTAGCACTCTTCCCATGCTACTGGATTTGCCTGTAATTAATAATAATAATAATTAATAATGTGTAAACAGCAGGTAACACCGACCCATTACGACGTGATTCAACCGAAGGTCGATTTTCGTGCGGCCAGAAGAACAACACTCCGGATGCTCTACAGCAGCACCATCATCATGCCACATCTCACATCATATCGCACCGTGGCACGTCTCACGTGCTGCCGCCGTCAATGCACCACCAGCTGATACCACCGCCGGCCACACAACAGCCTTCACCAGCGGCGGCGGCGGCGTCTACAATAGGCGTCAGTCGACCTGGCGTGTCACATCCATCAGCAGTGGTGAGTGGTCCAATCGTCAATCAGGCATCACTGCGCGTCACTGCTTGACATACACACTATACACACACGAAATGAACATACACACACACGCACACGAAATGAACACACACACACACACTACACACACACACACACACACACACACACACACTATACACACACACAAAGTGAACATACATATAAACACACAATACAAAAATATTACACACACAAAATGAACACACACGCACACACATGCAGACATACACACACACACACACACATGCAGACATACACACACTCATACATTACGTATGAGTGCTTAGCTCAGTGGTTCCAACCTTTTCTAGTTTGCGGCATCCTTGGCAAGCCTTTCAAAAGTTCCCGGCATCCTTATAAGGCAATACATATTTAAAATCTCCGTTGTTTTTATTATATTCTATTCCACTTCGACATTTTGCATCGGTGTAACACCTTATACATAGATATGAAAATTTTCTTTACACTGATCCTGCTATCACAAAAAAATGGTATTATAATATACATATGCATTACATTTTTTCCCCTGAATTTTGGCGGCATCCTCACAAGATCTCACGACACTTCTTGGTGCCTCGGGGCTTCTTGGGGCTTACTTTGTCGTAACGCTTCTTATACACCTGCATGTGCATATGCACGTGTGTTTTTTCTCACACTTCTCCCTGGGTCTAGGCTAAATGTGTAAGGATTCAAGAACATTAAAAATGCTAATTTATACAAAATCGCACAAATACGCTTCTATATTTTTCATAAGATTTTAGGTTAGGTTAGGTGTAGCGTTCTAATGTTCTAATGTGCTGCCTTTGCAGGAGGCGAGGGACTGGAAGAAATTCGTTATTGAAATTTTATTAATCTATATTAAATATTTATTTATATTTATTAATATAATATATTATATTTATATACTATTATAAATATTTATTAATCGTATATTAGAAATTTTATAAATTTAATGTTCTTGAATCCTTACACATTTAGCGTCAACCCTTCTGCGTGTTGTTGCTTTTGTGGCTTAGATGAGGAGCGGAATCAGCGGTGTCCCCTCCTGCTCTTCCTCGCTGATGCCGCCCTCTTCCTGCCGTGCTCTGCCAGCGCCGGGCGTCGCCTCCTCTTCCGCTCTCTCCTCTCTGCCTCCGACGCTGCAGTCAAATGCTGTAGTGCCTGCAATCAGGGTGAGTGTACGTGTTGGCATATGTGTTTCTCTGTGTGTGTGTGTGTGTGCCTGCTTTGTGTGCTTCTGTGTATGTGTGTATGTCTTCTTTGTGTGTGTCTCTCTCTGCGCGCGCGTGTGTGTTGCTGTATGTGTTTCTATATGTGTTTCTGTGTTCATTTCATCATGTTCATTGTGTGTATGCCTATGTATGTGCTTTGTGTGTGTGTGTGTGTGTGTGTGTGTGTCCTTGTTTGAGTGAGGTTTTATGTATTTGTGAATGTGCGCTAGCGTGCATGTATACGCGTACATATGTCTGTATGTGTTGATTGTGTCGTGCAGAAGGAGGGCCGTTGGAACTCGATGCACGTGCGCATTGCGTGGCAAATCTTCAGGAACCAGCAACGCCAACAACAACAACAACAACAACAACATGCGTTGTCCTCCTTCTCATCTTGCACTCCTCCTGCATCATCGTGTGTTTTGTCGGCGAGTCGCCGCACCCCGGCGGCCGCTGCTCCTAACTCTTCCTCTGCCGTTTTCCCCGCCCCTCTGCAACTGACCACCGCCGCCGGCCAGCGCGCCAACTCGCTGACTGTGACGTCACGCGCACCCGCCACCGCCTCCGCCGCCGCCGCAGTGTCTGTCGGTCAGTTTTTCCAATGATCCAACGACGGCTGGCAATTGTTTCTCTTTCTGTGTCGTATGTTTTTGTATATGCTAGCTGGCTAGCTGTTTTGTATCAGCTCCTGTTGGCTGGTTTGCCTTACAGCACGTATCAGCATTTATGTTGTTCCGTTTTCATCTTATTATTTATGTGTGTGTTTGTGTGTCACTGTCTGTGTTTCAGCTCGTTCAGTTAACTGAAAATTACTCTTCCTGTGCCAACTTGTCTTCTTTTGTCACTGCCATTTTTCATTTATTTTCTCAATTGTGTTCACTCATGGCTATGTGCTGATAAGATGTGTTCAATCTCACTGCCTATCTTCCTGTCACTCTACAATCGTGCGTGTGTGTGTGCTTGTGTGTGTTTGTGTTTGTGTGTATGTGTATGTATGTGCGTGCGCGTAGGCGCCGGGTCTATTACAGCTCGACGTACAGCTTCATCCGCCGCTTCTGTTGTCGGCGGCACGGCATCACACCGTGTTATGGGCCCCCCGCACCATATACCCCCTGTCAGCTGCGCTCCTGTCGGCGGCGTGTTTGGCGGTGGCGCGCCTGTTTTGCCGCCGCCACCGTCGCTGGCGCTCAGTCCCCACTACGCCACCGGCCTGACTCCGCCCCTGGCTGCCGCCGCCGTTCAGCCCCACCCGTTTCTGACGCCTCCCGCCGCGCTTGACGCCTGGAACAGGTTGGTGTGCACGCGCGTATGTGTGTGTGTGTGTGTGTGTTTTGAGACATATGTTAAAGGCGCTATTTCCGATGCCCAATAAACCTCAACCTGTAATTATGTGTTTGATTGTTTAACAATTGATAAAGTTTGTGCGGCCACTTGGCTTAGATTATGTCTTTGCTTGTTCAATGCCACATTGTAATTGTACTGTAAATTGTACTGTCTGCGCATTTGAGACACATTGTGTGTGTGTGTGTGTGTGTGTGGAGAGATTATGCTATTAATATATGTTTGAATGAGTGAAACTAAATGTCATGTATCAGGTTTCCTCGTCCGGCGCTGGCGGCTTCGTGGCCGAACGCGGCGCCTGTGACCGCCGGCGCTTTCTCTCTGGACGACAGACGTTGCTCTGGCGTTCCTTCATCGTCCAGTCTAGTCTCTCATCCTGCCGCCGTTTCCTCGGCGGCGGTTTCCGCAGCGGCGGCGGTCGCCTGCCGGTCTGTGTCTGCGTCGCTCAACTCCAAGGATCTGCTCGGCGTGGCGTCACTGCTGTCTCGCGCCGGCGCCGGCGTCAACAACAACAACAACGCTGCTGGTTTCAACGGTCTTGTGCCTGCTCATCCCTCCACGCCCGCGCCTGCTGGCCCCGCACATCCGCCGCCCCACCATCATCATCATCATCTCGACCCCTTCCTGGCCATGCCGCTGCTCTATCCTGCTCACGATCCGGCGTTGGCGGCGGCTGCCGCAGCGGCCATCGAGCATCAGCGGTTGTTGTCGGGACTGTACGGCGCGCCACAGCCACCACAACTGCCGCCGCCTGCCGACGCCAAGTCTCTCCTGTTGCATCATCATCATCATCAACAACAAGCGGCGGCGGCGGCGGCGGCTGGCGCGTCATCTTCGACGGCGTCGGCGGTGGCGGCAGCGGCGTCGTTGTTGCAACAACATCAGCACAGATATGGTGTGCCGTCACTGCCGCCGTCATCGCAACAGCCCAGATGAAAGTGATACACACACACTCACACACACACACACACACACACACTCACACACACGCATGCTCACTTATTCAAATACACACACACACACGAAAAGACACGCACACAAACATACATACACACATACAAATGCTTTCCAGGTAGGCTTCAGATGGAGATGGTGTTTTGAGGAAGGCTGGCTGTACCTTGTGTTAATTGCGCGTGCGTGAGTATAAATATGAGGCGATATATGTGTGTGTGTGTGTGTTTTTTTTTTCGCGGGATGTTAGCGTGAACACATACACACACACGTACACACACACACACACACTCGAACACACACGTACACACACACACACACACACACAAACGTACAAACATTAACGTTGATGCGGTGATAAAGGCTACCATATTTGTATGTCCGTGTGTGTGTGTGTGTGTTTTATTATATGTATTCGAAGACTTGGCTGTGCGTCTCTTATTTGTATGTCTGCGTGTGTTTTGTGCTCAATGTATGGGAATAGCTTGTTTGTGTGTGTGTGTGTGTGTGTGTGTGTGTGTGTGTGTGTGTGTGTGTGTGTGTATGTGTGTGTGTGTGTGTGTGTGTGAGAGAGATAGAGGGATGGGACAGGGAATTTATGTGTATGAATGCATTAATGTGACTAGTTGAATGTAGATGTTACAATTGTTACTTGAATATGGTTGTTACGCATTCTCGATATTATTTATTTTCCGTTCTTATTCACTGACCAGTGCTAAAGATTGCTCTATATTTCTGTGTGTGTGTATGTGTTGATCTCATGTGAGTATCCTTGGTTGGAGCGATGAATTGACCTATGGTATTTGTGTGTGTGTGTGTGTGTAAGTTATAGCACTGGCATTGGGTTTTATCTGTGGCCATGGTTGTCTAGTTTTCTTGTTTGTGCGTGTTTCGGTTTGTGTGTGTGTGTGTTGTATTAACGCGTACCAATTGTTGTCGTTTATTTTGTTGATTGTTGTGTTCTGTTGACTTTCATGATGTTCAGTTTGTGTGACGGACATACACAATGACATTGGTGGCTGGTGTTTTCTCTCGGATCTTTTTTCGCTGATTTATTGAGGTGTAACTGTTTAATTGGGCGAACAATGCTATCGGATGATGTAGGAAAATTATGTGAAAATTACTTAAAGACAGGACAAAATTAAGCTTCCTTTAAGATTTGCAATGACAAGAATGATTCAATGAAGTGCAAATAACCCGACGTCACGTGACCTATGACGTCAGCACGCTGTACTTGTTTTGTTTGCTGGGTCATGGCGAACATTCATTAATTGCGAGTTAGATTGGTGTCTCCAACGGTTTAACTTCAACACTTCAGCTTAACAACATTATTTTTCAATTGTTGCATGGACAGAAAACGGTTTGTGTTGTAAATGTTTATGCATTGATGGCTCTTATTGATGGCTGTTATTTACTGAATCACATATTTATTGTTGATTGTTATTATTTATTGAGGAACGTGGGCGGAGTGACATTATGGACATTATGTTATCGGATGATGGTTTATTATTTATTGTTATTTATTTATTTTTTTCTTTCCAACTCTCTTTCTAGACTTTTTTCTCTTCGAACTCTCATTCTCTCTGAATCTTTTGGGCGCTTCCGGTACATGGGGCCACCTTAGGGTGGTAATAGTGCTTGCACTTTTCCCATGCTACTGGATTTGCCTGTAATTAATAATAATAATAATGCAAATGTAAATGTCTCTGCAGAGGAAAAATTTTCACACCTGAGGTGAGCTGCTTACCTCATAATTGTTAAATGTTTTGTTTTTATAATGCCACGGTTTTTGTATTGGCCAGGTAATATAATTAAAACATTTATTTGTATGAATGTATAAAATATTTATATAATAATTTACTTTCGTTTCATGCGCTTTTGTTGCAATCGGCCCCATTTACAGTGCCCCTTAGCGAGAGTATATATATGGTATATTCTTCACGTCTTACTGTTCACGCGTTTTAAACTATCAAAATTTGAAATATTATATTCGATTGGAGTTTTAAGCTCACAAAATTCATGTTTTGTACTGTTATTGGTGTATGATTAAGGTTGGTTCTCGTCTGTGTAGTATTTTTCCGGTCCTGTCTACTGGGTCTACAATTTAATTCGCAATGATTCATTGAAATATACCTATTATTTTTCTGTCAGATGGACGTGTTTGAAGCTAATGTTCGAAGTGGTGTACAAAAGTACCCGCGAACATACGAGAAAGTGATTGAATATGGCACCGCCGGCTTTCGTACTCTGTGAGATGAATTAGCCTCATCTGATATTTTGAATCATAAATGTATGCAATATATGAGTAATTGGTTCAATATGCAAAATTTGGTAGGACTTTTTTGATTACACACATCTTATTCAATTTCAGTTGTATCTACTCACGATACTGAGCTATGCAAATGTCGTTTGGCACATTTAGTCATATTACCAATTCTCCAGCTTCTGTATACATGTGTGTGTGTGTGTGTGTGTGTGCGACAGTGCGTCTCGGCTGGACCACGTTATGTTTCGTATGGGCTTGCTGGCCGTTCTGCGCTCCAAATATAAACAAGGTGAAACTCACACTGAGTCTGTTTGTATGTGTGTGTATATCTATGTGTGTTTGTTTCGTTCACCCCGTACGTATCCCTCGGTCTATATGGTATAGTCATTGCGTGTTTGTGTCTGGTGGGGATGTGGGGAGGGGCAGGTTTGTCGGTGGGGGTGATGGTGACTGCGTCGCACAATCCGGCCGCCGACAATGGCGTCAAGCTGGTTGACCCGCACGGCGACATGCTCGAGGCCGACTGGGAACAAACCGCCTCTCAGCTGGCCAATGTGAGGTCAGTGACCCCGACCTGGTCACCGCCGCCGGCGGCATATCCAGCCAGTGTTGCTATTATATATTATTATTATATTATTATATTATTATTATATATTATTATTATTATATATTATTATATATTATTATTATTATATTAGTATTATTATATTATTATTATATTATTATTATATTATTATTATTATTATTATATTATTATTAAATTATTATTATATTATTATTATATTATTATTATAGCTATTATATATTATTATTATTAGCAATATTATTCAGTGGCGGATTCGGAGTGCAATTTTTGGGGGGCTGAATTTTGGTGGCGATCAGTCATGTACATGCATCATTATGCAACATCTTTGCGATAATGCTTATATCAACAAACTCTACAAATAAATATTTTTTCTTGACCTCTTTTAGTGAACCTCCTAGTTGATGAGGAGTTTATGGAAATATTTGGGTGGGGGGGGATTCGGCCCCTGAACTATCCCCCCTGTATTCGCCGGTGTTATTAGTATTAAAATCAATGGACAATGTGAAATTGCAAGAGCGCAAACGCTATATATATTGCAGAACTACAATCTCCATGCACGCTGATCATCAACAAATGCAGAGAAAGAAGTGGATTTTTTTCTCCAAATTAAATCACGTATTGCAATTTGAATAAAGTGAAATTATATTAAAATTAAGGCGCAACACACTTAATCTACAACAAAGTGATATTAAATACCACGTTGATCTAACATCTATGTTAAATCCTTTATTAATTTAAATGTATAATCTAATTCCCAATCAATATCCTGCAACACATAGATATATGTACCAATTATTGTTACGTGCTGTTGTACACGTACACGGCGTACACGGTACACGTGTACATGACGGATCTGTTGAGACCAAATATGTTGTTCTCGCTCGTGTGTCCATCTATAGCCAGCCCATCATCGCTAGATTCCGGTGTAGACACAAACGTAAACGAATTCGGACTAGGGAACTGCATATAAATCCCGGTTTATATGCAGTTTGGGCAGGAAGCGATGTGCGTCTATGAAAGAATGAGAGAAAGAAAGAAATGTGTATTTTGCTCAGACTCAATAAGAGTATGGAGCACAGCTCCGCATCAAATAACAGCGGTGTAAAAATAACAACAACAAATCACAACATCAAAACAACACACAATTCAATATAAAATTATATATGAATCCAAATATGCAAATTCCCAATCATAATGCAACAAATCACGTATATAACTTGAATGCTTGTTTAAGAAATCCAGCGAGATTACGCTGCTCTTGTACATTCTTTGTTTGCATCAAGTTAATGAAACCATATGTATTTGCACAATTATAAAACTTCCGTGAGATATATATTTGTCTCAGGTATTCTATTTGTTTATTTGTACACACAAATAGTGTGTGCGTGTATGCTTGCATGCGTACGTGTGTGTGTGTGTGTGTGTGTGTGTGTGTGTGTGTGTGTGTGTGTGTGTGTGTTTTCGAGCATAGTCACCATACACACACCAGTGAGAAAACCAGTGGCTTTCAAACCGCTACAAATGTACTGACGGTCAATTTGAGGGAGTTTTTTTAAATCATTTTTTTGTGTTGTACGATATGCCACGCACGCACGCACGCACTCACATACACATGCATACACATACATACACATATCTAAACTTCTTCACATATATGATGTAAGAAATAACATTATTTGTGCAGAAAAAAAGCCACAATAGTCATTATTTGTGTTTTTCTCTCTTACATCGAACATACACACATATACGTGAACGTGCACATGAAATTCATGGATGAGTTTTCCGCCCACCAAATTACAGTGTAGCCTCGATGCGAGAAATTATCGCAGCATTATTCTGGCTCGCCAGCATTTCTGCACTTCAGCGAGACTAACGAGGCTATTGTGTAGCGGTTAATATCAACCATTGTAATAATTTGTGCTGCGTCTTTTTTGCCCCGTTTTATATTTTTCAGTTGTACTTATACTTGTATGTGTATGTACGTGTATGTATGTGTGTGTGTGTGTGTGTTTTTATTGAGGATGAAGAGAGAGAGAGAGTAAAGGATGGAGATCTATAAATTGAGGCAGAGCAGTTTTATGGAATTGCTTGGCTCTGAGATTTGGCAACGATGTTTATGTGTATTTGTGTGTATGAGCGTGTATGTCCGTGTGTATGTGTGCCTGTGTGTTTATGTCGATTTGAGATTGATCTCAACCCCAGAGGCGTGTGTGTTTGTGTGTTTGTGTGTGTGTGTGTGTATATGTAGGTGGGGGGGGGGAGACGTGGAACATGCTGTAATATTGGGTGGGGGGCGGGGCTTGAGAGGGTTCAGTGTATGTGGATGTGGATGTTTGGTTGAGTATCATTCAATCATCATTCATTCATTACGCCTGGGGCATCGTTGTTCCTATTGTCGCTTCATTTGAGTTGACAAAATAACTGCCGCGTCATGTATGTCTTTCTCTGTGTGTCGTGTATCGATTGACTTACACACACGCACGGCACCGACAGACAGACAGACAGACAGACTGACAGAGCTTGAGCTGAGTTTGACGATTGTGGCCAAGTGCGCGGCGAATGATGCCAATCAAGGCTTTGATGAAATTGCATCTGTGTTGAGTGTGAGGAGTGAGAGTGTTACACTTGGCACTAGTTCTTTGTGCGCAGTTTATTATTATTATTAACGTTTATTTGTATAGCGCACATTACAACACACGCGCGAAAAGACAAATCTTGGTGCAAAAATATAAACAAATAAGTAAGACACGCCGCTTAGGGAAAACAAACATGCGGACAATACACACACCCACAAGCACACACACTCACACAAACACACACACACACACGCACACAAACATAATCATGCACACACACCGCAAAATTGAAACATGGCAGTAAGAAAGAGCAAAAAAACAACAAAAAAACTTCTAGTAAATATATCAAGCGATACGGGTACGGTATGACGGCTCAGAGCGAAGCGTAAGAAGTAAGAGAGTGAGAGTCATGATCAAAAGATTTAGTTTAGCGACATATAGTTTGAAATCTATTGACAACTAGTTTTTAAGTTTTTTTCTATATATTCTCAACCATTCCCATTCTGTTCAGAGTTTTCCACCTGAAGACTTTTTTGGCGAATGTAATCCTTCAGATCAGATCAGGTGAATTTTCGATGGATAACTTCCAACTCTTAGATAATATTAAAATCAGTCAACTGTGCCTGTTTGTCTGTAATTTTGTATCCTCTGTCTCTCCTTTGTTATACTCTTTTCCTATCTGTAGAAAACATAAAATTAAAATATTCTACAGACAGGCGCGCGTGGGCATCGCTGCCTCACTCGCGCCTACAAGACGTCACAACACTCCTACACTTCGAACACGACTCCTCAAGCACGACTCCACGCTCAGAAGGACGGAAGACGTATTAGAGAGGACCACCTCTCCGGAATACATGACACAACACATGACTGATATCTGGTACCATTTACTGCTGGGTGGACAGGGACTGTTGGATTATAGAATTCACATAAATAAATTCTGCTCCGCCGGGTTTCGATCCACGGACCTGTGTGTATGTATGTGTGTATGTGTCGTTGAGTGAATGATGGGTGTGTTCTGATTGGTTTGTGTGTGCGTGTGTATGTGGTGAGTGTGCGTTTGTGCCTGTGTATCTGTATGCGTGTGTGTGTGCATTTTCGCCGTGTTTCCGGACTTTATTTGTATTTATATGTCTATGGTTTTATAATGTGTTCTTGGTTGTGGCACGCTGCCTACTCGTCACACTCTAGCACGTATACGTTGTCATGGCAACCATTTTGATGTGTCTTACGTGCTGGCCCATTAGTCTTTATGTGTTTGTCTGCGTGCGTGTACGAATATGTGTGTTTTTTATTCGTTCATATACGCGCGCTGGCCGGGTTTATTTCATTTATATATGTGCATTCATTGCGAGCGTGTGCAGTCGCCATCGCTCCGGGCAATATTTCTTGGCTGTCGCTGGGTGAACATGAATAGAGAATGTGTCATGGACTCATTCCTAGTAATGGCCGTTGATCAGGGGCGGCGTCAGGATTTTTCCGTCGGGGGCTAAGGAAAAAAATCAGATCAGAGACGAGAGTATATGTATGGCCTTTACAACGGCACTCTCTGATGCTATTTGTATTCTCCCTGTAAACACACAACAGTGCCTTTTGTTGGCACTCGAATAACCGGTTTATACACACACATACACACATCTATTTGTATACATATGTACCTTTAATAACACTTATCAATGCACATAATCACACCCTAAATTGGCACACAATACATTACTCATGATATATAGACAACATATATATCACATAACACGCTATATAGCATAGGGTAGGTTTTTTTGCACGTATTAACATGCACATACACCTAGGCATATGCCCAGATTTACTCAAACTCTGCACTTATTTACAATGCATACTCACATGACACATGTAATATGCGGGGGCTTAGCGAAACATGAGAAACTACACTTGAAATGTTCATGGTCAGGGTTTTTTTGGGGTGTTTGGCACATTTTTGGGTGTACTTTAGCTCCGCTAACCTCCTCCCCTTGGTGCCGCCACTGTCGTTGATTTACGGCGGCGTAGGCAGGCCAGTACACATGGAGGTGATCAATATTAATACGTCGCAGATCGGTCTGATGAAGGCAAATGTTTTATTTCATCTGAGCATATGTCTCACGGCTGGCGCTATATACAACAACAACAACAACATGTATTTGATTTAGCGCACATAGCGACAATGGCGCGATTACAAAAGAGCAAAAATAGCACAGAAAAAAAGCTACACATCGACGCAATATGAAACAAACATTGAGCGCAATAAATAATCATCAGAATAAAACATACACACACAGTAAGAATATGAAATCCACAAACATTTTCAGTACAAAGATAATCAGGTAGAGATAGGAGATAGAAAAATTGCTTACAGGACACAAAAAAACACGTGAATGCAAAAAAACAAAGGCAAGCAAAAGATGAGAGTGCACTTTGAGCAGCTAAATCTTGGCATATGGTGTAAGGCAATGAGATGAGCGATCAAAAGATTTAGACAATAAGTATGTGCGCAGAGATGAAGTGAAAGAAGAGAAAGAGGGAGATAGAAGGACATGAGATGGAAGTGAGTTATAGAAACGAGGCGCAAAAAAGTTAAATGATTTTGCTGACCAGGGAGATTCACACAACGCTCTAGGACATTGTAGAGGACGTGAAATACGGGTGTTGGGATTTGAGACACGAGATAACAAACGTACAAGATATTCAGGCTGATTGATGCCGTTCAGCAGTTTGAAAATAATACAGGAGAGACGGAAATGAATTCGCGGAATAATAGGTAGCCAACGAAGATTGTACAAATGATGAGATGTATGAACACAAACAACGGGAGAGAGGACAAATCTACAACATTGATTGATCACCGTCTGAAATGGTTTCAAATAGCATCGCGGAGTGTTTAAATATAAAACAATACAATAATCTATACGAGGAAAAACCAGTGTTTTGATGAGCTTGATGGCAGACGCTTAGTCGAGGAATGGACGTATGGGATACAGCGCGCGTAGAATAAGACTTGCTTTGATCAGATTATTGCTAAAGATGAGAGAGGAATCCATAATTACACCCAAGTTTTGCACTGACGAACGTAAAGGAAATGGAAGAGTAGGCGGAGTTAGACGAGGAGGGTGAAAAAAACATGAATTCAGTTTTAGAAGAATTTATAAGAAG
This sequence comes from Sacculina carcini, assembly GCA_916048095.2. Taxonomy (NCBI): domain Eukaryota; kingdom Metazoa; phylum Arthropoda; class Thecostraca; family Sacculinidae; genus Sacculina; species Sacculina carcini. The sequence goes on along the minus strand of OU696581.1, from coordinate 1,260,022 downwards.
ACGACGAGAAGCAGCCCATGATGAAATATCCGATAGAAGTTCAGACATATAGGATGAGTAGGGAAACGGAAGTGGACATAGCAGTTGAATGTCGTCGGCATAGATATGAAAAGCCACAGAATAACGTTTTAGAATAGGACACAGTGAGGACATATACAGGTTGAAAAGAGTGGGACCGAGAATTGAGCCTTGAGGAACTCCTGAATTTAAAGGAACACGATCGGAAACAACAGAATTAAATTTAACGGAGTAAGAACGGCCTGAAAGATAAGAGCGCATGAGCGAAAATGCCGCGGAAGAGAGACCAAGATGCGATAAATCATCAAGCAAGATTTTGTGGTTTACTAAATCAAACGCTGATGACATATCCAACATAACAATTAGGACAGAATGGCGGAAGGAGAAATGAGATAACACAACGTCAACAACAGATGTGAGAACAGACTCAGTTGAATGGAAAGGTCGGAAGCCAGACTGGTAAGGATCTAAAACATCGTTAATAAGAGGAGAAAGTTGGGAGAAAATAACGGATTCTAACAACTTGGAGGTGAGATTGATAATTGAAACAGGACGATAATTTTTGATGATGGAAGAATCAAGTGTTGGTTTCTTCAAAATTGGGTAGACAATAGCATGTTTTTCAGGTATAAAAGAACCATGAAGTAATGCGAGATTTACTATATACAAAAAATAGGGAGCGAATAGAGTAATCGAGTGAGAGAAGGCCTTAAAATTAATAGGATCGGCGGGAGAGGCAGATATTTTTATTGATGAAAGTAAGGCTAGGATATCAGAGAGGACGACATGAGTAAAGGAAGAGAGAGTAGTTGATGAAGTAGAGTGTGTGATTTTGTGATGTGTAGTTGGAATGCTTTCATCTGTAGTTTTCACTTTGTTCCAGAAGAACGTTGCGAATTCAGAAGCAGTGGTTGAACAGGTTGTAGATGTGGAACGACGGCCAGAGATAGTGTTTAGAGTCGACCAGAGCAGTTTCTGTGAGACCGAAAGTGAGGTCAGTTTAGATTTGTAGAAAGAGCACTTAGCATCAGAGAGAGCGGCCAGATAAGGTGCACGAGACGAGCAGTAGGCGGACCAATTCGACTCAGATCTTGAGCGACGCCACAAACGTTCAGACCGGCGTTGAAAGCGTTTCAAAGAGAGAAGTTCAGCATTAAACCATGGAATGGGCATGTATGTGCGGGAACAAGTTTTCAAAGGAAAAAGGGTATCATTAATATCAGAAAGAACCATGGAAAAACAAGAATATACTTCGTCAGCTGGTAGTGAATAAAACACATGAGAAGGTAGCCGAGATGTAAGAAATGATAAGATTACACCAGGATCAAAGTTTCTATACGATCTGAATGAATGAAGAAACATACTAGATGATTTAGAAGGTAACGGAATGTCAAATAGGCATAAGCTATGATCCGAAAATGAGCGATCGGGAGGGAAAACTTCCACTTTCGGTACCGCTAAGTCAGTGGAGAGAGTTGGCACAGGAAAAAGAAGCAGGTCAAGAATATGACCCGACGAATGAGTGGGGGAAGATATCGGAGAGCAAAGCGCATGAGAGTCAACAAAACTGGGGACAGGACAAACAAGGAACAAAACTGAGAGAAGTACACATTAGAGGAAGGGAAGTTGAAGTCACCAACGATTAGATATCTATTTGAGAATAATTTCGTCACAGATTCATGAAGATCAGAGAATTCTTTTTTTTTAATTCGGATAAATTGAATAAATAAAAAAAGAATTCTCTGATTCATCAAAGAAGAATCAGAGAAGATTCATCAAAGATAATTCATCAAAGAAGACAGACGTAGTTCCTGGGTGATTGATCGATAGACGAAGATGTCGATAGACAACAATCATGCAGAGCTTAGGACGAGAAGGTACGGACAATGCAAGGGTAATGAATTCAAAAGAAGAAATGGCAGATTTATGATCAGGAATTAGCGAAAGGGACAGTGATTTTGCATAGATACAACCAACACCACCGCCACGGGAGCAGATAAGGCTTGAACGAGACATGTGCAGAAAACCAAAACTACTAGGTATATGAGCAACAAAAGAAGAGATGTCGGTATCAAAAAGCCAAGTTTCTGTTAGGCGAAGGATATCAATATTATGTGATGAACAGAGATGGGATAAATAGTGAGCTTTGTAACGGCAAGACCTTATATTTAAAAGAGCAAAGGTGAGCGAAGGAGAACTAGAGAACGAATTCTGATGAAGAATATCGCGCTTGCTTCCTTATCAACTCTTACATTGAAAATATCTGCGATTTTGGCGATATAGAAATGTTTTGTGGTCTGTCTGTGTGTATGTGTGTGTGTGTGTGTGTTGTTATACATTGCCGTGCTTGTATATGCGCACTGGCAGATTCAGTGGGGGTGGGCTTAGGGGCTGAAACCACCCAAATACGTTAATACTATCCAGTCCTCATAACCACTAAAAGAGGTCTAGAAAAGAGAGTTTTCTATAGAATTTGATCGCCTCCAAGATTCAGCTTCCTCAATTAATCCAGCCCTTCCCAAAATTGCACCCTGGGTCCGCCTGTGTATGCTGGAATGTATGTAGCTGTATTGAGCCAACCGGACGCTATGCACCAAACCCAACCTCATATATCCGAGATTGCTCTTAAAATGTGTCATGTAAAATGCATCTGTTGTATGTATGTGTGTGTGTGTGTGTGTATTTTCTTATTCACATTCATTGGCACCGTGCCAAATTCTGCGGTCAGCATAATATAGCTATCCACGCACACACACACACACACACACACACACACACACACACACACACACACACACACACACACACACACACACATGTATAGTCTGATTTTGACGAGATGCTCGCGCACGCCAATATTCTGCTGATTCATGCCGATTGCTAGATGTTGTCACGACGCCCTGCATATATGTAAGTGTGTGTGTGTGTGTGTGTGTACAGTGACGCTGAGGTGTGGAGTCAGCTGATTGACATAATACGCTGTCGTGCGATCGATTGCAGCGTGTCGTGCACTCACGTCATCATTGGTCGCGACACACGGTATATTGCCCACTGACACACACTGACACACACACACACACATACACACACACACACACACACACACACACACTGACACTCACACACACACACACACACACACACACAGTGATACACACTGACACTGATACTCACAGACACACACACTGATACACACTGACACTGATACTCACAGACACTGACACTGATACACACTGACACTGATACACACTGACACTGACACACATGGTGAGAGTAAGAGCGCGCGAGATTAATACAGAGTATGAGAGTGGTAATTGCCAATTTAGCCAACCTGTCGGCTTTTGTATGCTCCCATGTGTGTGTATGTATGAGTGTGTGTGTGTGTGTGTGTGTGTGTGTATGTGTTCGTTTGATCTCGGTCACAGCAATCAACAGCTGATTGATGTTCGTGTGTGTGTGTGTGTGTAAGTGTGTGTGTGTGTGTGTGTGTGTGTTGTTTGTGTGAACGGTGAATATTCAGTATTGATCGGCCGGATATTAGCAGTAGCTAAATTTTACTGCATTTTATTTATTCATCGCCATTAAAAATATAGCATCCGCTCGGGTATATCTTCGAGTCTAAGAAGAGATGTTTTTGGCGATGATAAGACAAAAGGATTGAAAGGCACTGCCGTAGAAAATTTGCTTATATAGATATGGTAATTATCAGGGGCGTAGATTTGTGTCGAGGCTCGGGGGGATGACAGCCATCATGCATTAGTGTTCAAAGTTGACTCAGTTGGTCAATTGCATGAGACCCTCAACCATTTTCGGCCTATTCAATTACAACACACATACCCCAATTAAAAGCATAGTATAATTTCTCACATATTTATAATTTTTTACATTTTTCGTACATTGTTATTGTTTGCTATGCTGATTTGGATGACAATATACCCAAATGAACTGAACTCAGCAGAATTATCGGCGGGTATAATTGCATATTCATACCCCCAGCCAATTTGTCGAGGGTATATATATATCCCCATACCCCCAGAATCTTCTCCCATGGTAATCATATACATATATATAAACAGTGGGATCTCGTAACATTTTTGCTGTTTATTCATTGTATTTTCTCTATAATTCACCGTGCACGACTGGGGATAATTTGGCTTATAACATCCTCTGTTGCATATATTGCAAATATGTGTTGCATATATTGCATATATCTGTTGCATCCGGTTTTTTGTTCCTCCATGTTTTATTGGCTGTATTTTTGTGTTGATTGTGTGTGTGTGTGTGTGTGTGTGTGTGTGTGTGTGTATTGGTTTGTGTGTGTGTAGGTGTGTGTTTGTGTGTGTGTAGGTGTGTTTGTGTGTGCGGGCATTTTATAGACCCACGTGTGTAGAGGGCGTTACACATGTCTTAATGCAGGGGTTTTGAACCGGGGGGTGCGAGTTTGGTGCCTATGTGGTGCGGGTAGTTGTGTAAATAAGTTAAAATATATGTTTTATATTTTCCTGGGATAAATTTGAGCAAACTGAAAGGAACTTGCAGCTATGTGAATGAATATTGAATAAATATAAAGTTTTCTTATTACGTCGTTTGTGTTTTAATCTTTTTCATCATGGCTATCAATAGTGCAGGGATGTGGTGCGAGAACTGAATGCTTATTTAAAATCGGTGCCAACACGGGAAAGTGTTGAGAACCACTGTATGTGTATGTGTGTGCGTGTGTGTGTGTATGTATTGTGTCTATCTGTGTTGTATTGTGTTTTGTGTCCATGCCGAACATGTATTTGAATATTAATGTGTTTATGATTGTGTGTAGCGTGTTCAATGTTTACATTCGCTCAATGTAGACATAATGTATGAATTGCGCTTTATATATGCTTTAATAAATGAATGTGCGTGTGTGCGTGCATGTGTGTATCGTATCGTATCATTTATTGCCAAAAAACAACAGCACACAGGTAATATACAAAACGAAAACATCAAAGGCAATATAGTCTGTCAAGCCACTGCTTGTTAGACAGACAATTAATATTTAATGGTGCAGCGTAACAAATTACTACAAAACTTATGCTAAAACAAGACATGTAACAGAACAATGCAAAAACAAAATATACAATATGTGTGTTTGTGTGTGTGTGTGTGTGTGTGTGTGTGTGTGTGTGTGTGTGTGTGTGTGTGTGATTGTGAATATGTATGTCCTTTGCTTGAGTGTGTGTGTGTGTGCAGCGCCTTAGAGACCATCTAGGTGTAGGGCGCTATATAAATATCTTAATGTAATGTAACGTAATGTAATGTGTGTGTGTTAGCGAGAGTGGTGAGGCTTTGTGTGCGGCCGTGCAGTGTGGCGTGCTGGCGCTTGGCGGTAGTGTTCGCCAGTTGGGCATTGTCACCACGCCAATACTACACTACCTGGTGCACGCCACCAACCACCAGCCACTTCATCACTCGGGCGACAAGCCACCCTGTCAGCACGACTACTACCAACAACTGGCCACCGCTTTCTGCAAGCTCAGAACTCAGGTGCCACTCATAGTGTGTTAGCTCACTGTGTGTGTGTGTGTAT
>OU696581.1:1171944-1249444 GCA_916048095.2 Sacculina carcini | reverse complement strand
AGATACATTTATCTACGGATATATGTTTCATCTGTTTTCTGTGTAAATATTTAGTGTAGAGTAATAAATATTGTGTGTGTGTGTGTGTGTGTGTGTGTGTCTCCGCACTTCCGCTGAATGTATGTGTGTGTGTGTGTGTACCCTTGTGAATATTTGTACATGTATGTCAGTGTGTCTGTTTGTACAATGCCGCATTGTAAATATTGCACTGTCTGCGCACCTGAGACACATTGTGTAGAGATTGCGCAATATAAATGTTTCAATAAATGAAATGTGTGTGTGTATGTGTGTGTGTGTGTGTGTGTGTGTGTGTGTGTGTGTGTGTGTGTGTGTGTGTGTGTGTGTGTATGTGTGTGTGTGTGTGTGTGTGTGTGTGTGTGTGTGTGTGTGTGTGTGTGTGTGTGTGTGCGTGTTGAGGCGTGGGGCGGCTGCACTACTGTGTGACGTGATACAGTTGGTTAATCAGACGGTAGGTGACGCGCTATCTGACATGCTACTGGTGGAGACGGTGCTGCACTCTAGCGGCCGCGATGTCAACCACTGGTTCGACCAGTACGTCGATCTGCCCAACAGACAGTTGAAGGTCGCCGTGAAGGTCAGTTGTCTGATAGACACACACGCGCACGCACGCGTCATACTACTATATACATACGTCATACATACTACTACTACTATATTGATGAATACGTTTGTGTGAAGACATTCATGACATTTAGGCATTTATGTTTCCTGTGAAGACATGTTCATCTCATGACGTCATTGACTTTTGCATATATGAAAATATTGTGTATATATATATGCCATTTTGTGGAATTCCAGACAGTTTAGAGTGTAACATAATTTTTTGATACTTTGAAACAAATCTGAATTTAGCGCGCAAAACAAAACTGTGTAAATGATTATTTTGCTCAATAAATCGACTGTTTTTTGACTGATGTCGAATGCGGTTTCATTTGATGGTGTCTTCCAAACAACACACTAGTTCTAATCAGAAAACCAATTAGTAACGTATTTCATTAAGCTTCAGGCATGCTTGTGTGTATGTGTGTATGTGTGTGTGTGTGTGTGTGTGTGTGTGTGCACCTTGGTAACCGCACACGGACATACACAACGTACACATGTCGTGTAAACATGCGTATTGCGTGACCAATTAAACACGACATCACTCCTCACTGGACACACGCTCACTATTTCAATCTCTCGTGCGTTTGTTTTTATAGTGCTTTTTATTTGTATTCGTTGTTGTTTGTAATTCGTTATTCAACATTATTATTAATTATTTAGTTATTAAATTTTTATTAATTCATATTATGCATAACAAATGGAAACTTATAAATTAGGAATGTAAAAAATTTATATTATGAATGTTTTGTATTGCTATTTATTTATTGTTTTTAGCATTTATTTAATATGTTATTACTTGTTTATTCGGTGTTTATTTATTTGTTATTGAATTTTATGAAAATGCTGCTTTTCTGGATGCAGGATGATTCCAAATATTCAGAAGCTACTATATATTTTGTTTGTTTGTTTGATGTCCTGGTTTTGTATCGCAAATTCTACCTACAAATATTTTCAGCCCATCTAGCTGACACATATATGTATTGTGTAAGTTGTTAATTATCGACATAAATTAATTATATTTTGTGTTAAATGCAATATTCTTCCCTACCCCCTTCACTGTAGCTTTCTGGAAATCATCTTTTCTTTCTTTATATTCACCTGGAAATCATATATAACAGGGGTTCCTAACCTTTTTCGCCTCGCCACCCCAGGACAGATCAGGAGGGCTCCATGACCCCCCGGTAAAAAATAAGAGAAGTTAGAAAAACAGCTTTACACTGAATTATTATCACATTCAATAATTTAATGCCATCTTTATTGAATTTATTCGAAAATACAAAGTAAAAACATCACGTGTTCTTTATATGGAATATTTTGCTATTTTTGGGGGGTGCACATTTTATCATGCGGCTCTCACCGACCCACTGAAGTGGCCTCGCAACCCATCGGTTGGGAACCTCTGACTTATACAGAAACTCGTACAGTGCAGTTGTTGATTTCCGATACAGAGTTAGCCGTACACTCGCTGCTTATTTGAATGCAACCCATTTGCATACGACAGCGATTCTTGGTTACTGAACTGCGGAAATTTATGGTGTGCCATCAAGTGTGTGTCTTTTGTATAAGGTTGAATTCCTTTATAGCTTTTGCGCAATCTTATATTCTTTTCGCAAGAGGCTTACGACTGAAGCCTACTTCAGATTGTTTTGCCTCCGGTGCAGAATACGAACCGATTTTTTCGCTCACTGAATTCAAAACGATAAGTGTTCGTTATTGGAATTGAGTTCTAGCGGCAAATCTCACTCGAGCAATAGGACAGGATGAGTGGGACTTCAAGTATGGATTTGAACGCTCGATCAACTTCGTCTGGGATATTTAGCCGATGAGAGAGCAGTTGTGTTTGAGTGCACCCCAGCCAGTGGCGGCTCCAAGGGAGGAACTGAAACCCCCAAAAATTTGCCAAACCTCCCTAAACCTGCCAAATATCCTAATCAAGAACATTCTTCATATTTCACCAAGCCCCACATCTTTTTCCTTAATCCCTCAGTCACCACCGGAAACAAATCCTTTCTCCGCCACTGACTCCAGCGCGTCGTTTGATGCGTTCGTTGCTCTGCTAAAGAACGCAAACTTTCCCGACTGGTCAAAGTCTCAATTGCGCAGACAAACTTTTAATTTACCTGCAACTTGAGTGGAAAGTTGTTTTGCAAGGTGCGCTGTTCGTGACGGCTGTAAGTTTTTGTATTGACGGGATTTCCTGTGTGCTCTTGTCATCGGCGTAGATTTGTGTCGAGGCTCGGGGGGATGACAGCCATCATGCATTAGTGTTCAAAGTGGACTCAGTTGGTCAATTGCATGAGACCCTCAACTATTTTCAGCCTATTCAATTACAACACACATACCCCAATTAAAAGTGTATTGCGTAATATAATTCTTCACATATTTATAATTTCTTGCATTTTTTGCTTATTGTCATTTGCCTTCTGTGCTGATTTTGATGTCAATATACCCAATGAACTGAACTCAGCAGAATTCTCGGGGGGTATAATTGCATATTCATACCCCCAGCCAATTTGTCGGGGGGTATATATACCCCCATACCCCCCAGGATTTACGCCCATGGTTCTTGTGTATGTGTGTGAATATATGTTTGTGTGTGTGTGTGTGTGCGTGTGTGTGTTTGTGACTGCTGGCCTAAAAACACCGGGAAGTTCCATTTGTCCATTAGGCCGAATTTTGTACAAAATTCAACAGTAATTCGGTGCGTAGAGACTTGGTATTTTGTCTGTGTATTCGAGATGTCATGCAGTATTGAGTTTTGCTAGTTTTTTCATATTGTTTCATGCATTCAAACAACAATACCTTTGCCAAATTATCTATGGGTAGAAGGCATTTTGAACTGGGCGTGCATTTTCGTGCATACATAATACATTTTAATACAACACTACATTTCCTTCACTTGATGCAAATGATGAATATTCCGACTGGCTCTTGACTTCGGTGATTTTTTGCGTTTTTTTGAAGTTCTTGTACTTTCCTGTTCTGCCTGTCCATTGCGCCAGTGAACTCGAACAGATCGGATCTTGCAGATGAATTGACCTGTGTTTGCTAGGCTGGCGTTTCCGTTTGCTATTGATTATCTGTCTGTCTGTATGTGTGTCTGTTCGTCTGTTGGCGTTGTTCTTTTTCCACTCGCTCCTAGTTGTCTCGCATCAACAGCACGACAACGTTGGCCGGAAGATACATTTTGTTCAGTGGCGACGCCAGGAGAGGAGTTAGCCTCCCCAAGCACCCCCCCCCCTCAAATGCTGATCATGAACATTTCAAGTGTTGTTGCTCATGTTTCGCCTAGTCCTCGCATCTTTTTCCCTAAGCTCTCTTCTCATTCCCCCACCGTAAAAAGCCTGACAACGCCACTGATTGTGCTCTTGTCTGTGTGTGTGTGTGTGTGTGTTTTTTACTGTTCCTCTATGGACGACGAGAGAGTATTGTAAAGTGCGCTTTCGCCCCGCATTATAAACCATCTTCGTCGGTGCGTCCACAATAAGCCGCTGTTCAACACACTGTTGCATTGATGACTTACAAGTCATTGCACTACGTCTGGCTTGTGTGTGTGTGTGTGTGTGTGTTGTGTGAGTTTGTAATGGCAGTTCTGATTCGACTAATTGCTCTTCTTCTCTGACGTCATCACTTCATATCGGTGTGTGTGTGTCTCTTTTGATGATCAACCTGCATGAGATGCAATATCCTTCTAATTTCACCTTCGCTCTTCGCATTGCTGTTGGATATATGTGTAAGAGTAATAATAATTTGGCTCGTGCGTTGTGCATCACTGCACTTGTTTCAAACATATGCTCGAATCAATGCAACCCGCTCTCTGTGTGTGTGTGTGTGTGTGTGTGTGTGTGTGTGTGTGTGCGTGTGTGTGTGTGTGTGTGTGTGTTGCATTGTTCCCCGCCGTCAACTTGGGTTGAGGCTAAATGTGTAAGGATTCAAGAACATTTGATTGATGAAATTTGATTTAACGAATTTCTTCCAGTACTTCACCTCCTGTGCAAAGGCAGCACATTACATTATAACGCTAAACCTAACCAAACCTAAAATCTATGAACAATATAGAAAAGTTTTTGCGCGCGTTTTTTTATAAATTAGCTCAATTTAATGTTCTTGAATCCTTACACATTTAGCCTAGACCCGCCAGCTTGCACTCAAACGATGCACTGACACGTCACTGTCAATGGCGCGCCGCAAATTGCATTCATCTGTCAATTTGCACGAGACAAATTGGTGTGTGTGTGTGTGTGTGTGTGTGTGTTGGATTTTGGATATGCCATTGATTCGTCTCTCGGACGATGAAAAGTCAAAATCAAAAATACGCAAATATCATGTCATGATTGAGTCAATGTAAATATATTGATTTAAAATCAAATGATTGTCATTTATAGTATAAATGGAAAAAATGTATGTATGACTTCGATGTTTACGATCAATTACAATTAATTTACTCTAAATCAATTTATTTACCATTTATTTACGCTGACTCAATCATGACATGAGATCTGTGTATTTTTCATCGTGTTTCATCGTGTTTCATTCGACATTGACATTGGGGGGCGTCATATGGTCTGACAGGCCGTTTCTCCTCTTCAGTGTGTTCTAAACTGTGATATGATTGTCGCATTTGTCGGTGCTAACGGCTCAAAATGGGCAGACTACCAATTGTGCGTGTTTGTCTAGCAAAAACTGCATGTAAAACTCCTTGCCTTGAAGTGTTGATTTTTTGCTCAATGCAAGTATTTTCGTTCTAATTTTAATTTATGCACGTGCTTAGAAGGTCACTTGTGATATGAGGAATCGAGCATACACACACACACACACACACACACACAGAGACATGGTTTGGTAAATTGTAATATTGAAAAATTGAAATGTCTGTCAGTTTTTATCGTTTGATGTCATGTAATGTAATTCATTGCTCAATATATGTGTGTGTGTGTTAGGGTAATGGAACGGCTATATTGGCTTTAGCGATGTTCTTTCATACCTTGGGATCTGTGCGAAATAGCATCAGTATGTGTGTGTGTGTGTGTGTATTTTTTGCGCGATAGTCAATTGAGATGGTCGACTCTGTCCGTTTTTTTGCACGGTTTGTTGTATAGCGTGCATTATCGAGGCCGCTTTGTGAAGACAAATTGAGACACACAAATTCACTCGGGATTTCATTTTGCTGTTTTCATCCGTCTCGCGTAGGCGTCTCACGCCGCTTGTTGGCTGTTTGATGAGCCAATAGGGATTGACAAATAGAAGAAGAGTGCAGGACGCCAAGGGAGATTAGTAGGGCTGTCAAAAGTTAATAAAGTTACTTTTTCACCTAAAGGTCACTTTTTCATAAGCTACCTAAAACTGCATGAAAAGGTTATGTACAATTATTAGTAAAAAAGTTATTAGGTTACCAAAAGTTACTTTTTCATCGTTAGGTTACTTTTTTTGCTTTTAGGTTACTTTTTGTATCGTCAGGTTAACTTTTATTATTTTTCATTTTTCATTAGGTAAGTTTTCCACGAAGTTTGGTGACTTTTTGCAGATAAAAGGCACAAAAACGGTATATATGAGGATAAAATAGGAAATGAAATGGAATATTAGGTTTGAAGATCAAGAAATGTCCAAATTTCTGCTGTTAGGATTTAGCAATTGATCTTCACCTTAATATCTGTTACTCGATATTTATACGTTTTTGGTTACACAGGATAGCGTCATTCCCTTTTAGGAAATGTCCACGAACCGGAGGGTGTCGTGAGATGTTTGGAGCGTGGTATAGTACGATGTGTGAGCTCTCTATACCAGACCCTGCACTGTAGCATTTGACAGTACGCATTTACTTGAACAGGAATTAGCACGTGACTTTCAGGGCGTGAGATAGTGCCATTTTTCAACGTTTGACATTTTTAAGACTGTGAGCACAGGGTGCTACATATGGGACGACGGGGGGCATTCACACATGCAGTGTTTACGCTCACACTAATATACAAGCTGTAGTACGTGGTATTTGATAAAAAGTTCCATTGAAACAATATAAAGAACATTATTGCGACCATTACTAAAAATATTTACATTTGCAATTAATGTATTTCACCTTTGTATTAGCTTTCCACTATATATATATGCATGGATGGTTATGCTCCTTTTTGCGATGTTAGCCAAATAATATTAAGCCACTTTTGGTGGTTTGTTGTAAAAATGGTACCAGATCGAAGAGAGGGTGAAAAAATAGTACCAACTCGGAAAGAGGATAGAAAAGAAGGACTGGTGTATTTTCTTCCTTCAGAACTGCAAACTGAAATTGATCTTTTTGAAGGAGGTTATTTTTACGAAAGTTAGGTTATTTTAGGTTACTTTTTATAGGTTATTAGTTTACTTTATATGTTCACAAACAAACAACAAACAAACCGTGTTTTTCATATAGCGCACTAATCAGCAAAGGCGTGATAAACATGTGATATAGCGATACAAAAGTGACAATAACATTAAAACTCATAAGTTTTTTAGGTTACTTTTTTAGGTTACTTTTTCACGAAAATATAGTTACTTTTTCCTTATTTTTAGGTTACTTTTTTGACAGCCCTAGAGATTAGTCTTGCTTTTATCAAGGTAATATAAGTAAGATAAAGGTATAATGCTTTGTAGGAAAATCAATGTTGCATCATAGTGTGTAAATACACACGTATTCAACCGCCGTTGAGCATTGAATGCGTTTTTAAAAATGTCTTCATCAGTTTTAATCAGGCTAATGTGAATTTTTATTCAGACATATTTTTGAATGATGTACAGTGTAGCCCGGATATAATAGAGAGTTGTCGGGAGTGGAGAAATAGTATCTTAAATCCGGGGAAAATTACACGTAAAATATATAGAAGACGGGTCCGAAGATATAATCTCTTATAACCGGGGTTCTCTTATATCCGGAGTACACTATATCGGGATGATTTCCCATGCTAGTTCCTGAGTTCATCATTGTGTTTATTCTCTGCTTGTCTGGGGCATGTGTGTGGGGGTTGGTTGCAGGATCGCAGAGTGGTGGAGACCACCGATGCAGAGAGAGTTTGTGTCAAGCCATCCGGACTGCAGGAGGTCATCGACAAGTTGGTCCAGACGTACCACCACGGCAGAGCTTTTGTCAGGTGCGGGTCAGCCTGGTGTAAGTCACCCTGGCTTGTGTGAGTCACCATCATGCGAAGCTCTATCGCTGTGGTTCTTAACCTGGGGTCGATTGAATCACAGAGGTTTGGCGGTTTGGTTCACCCACTCGCGTATAATTCGTGACGTCAAGCTCTGCTTGGTCATCATTGGCTGCAGCTAATCACGCCACATCGCTTGGCCTTGATATCTGTACTGCAAGCAACTCGGTCCACTCAGTAGTAGCCTACTTGTGTCACTGTCTTGATCGTACGTGATTTGTGATTTTGCTTATAATTGTAGTTCAAACACGAAGGACTCGATTAATGCATGTATATAACTTGTGGCTTCAGTACCTACAACAATGTTAAAAACCACTGATAGTTTTATATCTCACGTGTATTCCTATAGGAGATGGGAATTGGATATAAAATATATTTGATCAAAAACAGGGTTTGGATCTTCTGAATTTATCGCCTGCATCCGCCTCTGCTTCAGAACGCTTCACTCCAAATCATTCAAGCAAGAATATATGTGTGTGTGTATGTGCGTGTGTAGACCGTCAGGTACAGAGGACGTGGTGCGCGTATATGCCGAAGCTGACACACAAACTAATGCTGACAGCTTGGCCAAAATGATATCTCAAGAACTCAGCCGCTTTTGCGATGCACAAGTGTGAATTTCCAATGTGTATACACACACATACACACATAAGTTGGCATCTGTGCTGTTATGCTAGCAGAATTTACCGAAATTATCCAATCAAATATGTAATTTAAGGTTGAAAGCTTGTTTCTGTATGACATAATCTTGTCAATTCATGTGTCATTTAAGACGTTTTTTATCCAATTTTTATCAATAAAAAACTAGTGCGTATTTTTTGAAATGTTAGATTATATTCATTCCATGCGTGTGCGTTTACCATCATTCTATTAATATTTCAGTGTGTTGTTATTGCACTATGTGCTCACGTGTATATATTTATATTTTTATATAAACAAAAGTGTTGCTAATCTATTTTATGTGGTGTTGGTTTTTTATACAGAATAAATTGTAAACATAAATTGTTTTGCTGTATGGTTGCAAGTATACTCTGTCATCATGTGTGTGTGTGTGTGTTTGTGTGTGTGTTTGCGAGCTTGTATCGGTGACAAGGACTACAGTTGTGACAATATGTGTATTTGACAGCGAACAACACACATATACACAGTATATGCCGATAGATGAACAATGTGCCAGGGAAACATGCAGACAGACCTTAAAAACCTTAACACCTTAACAAGAGTTTTCGCGTGACGTGTATACGCGAAAATCAATGATGAAACATACACCCATGATAACATACACACACACACACACACACACACACGGATAGGGCAAATTTCTCGCAGATACATGTTATCACCGATTGGCGTAAATATTGCATAATTCATATATAGATCTTAAGATCTTCGGCGTTGCATGCGAATGGTAGAGCCGATGGCTTTTGACAATGCAAAAACACAAGAATACTATTGTGCATAGCGATATTATTGTTTTGCCAAAACGATTGATCAGGCGATAATTAGGCTTAGTAAAGTTGACAAAGTAAGTTGCCAACGACACAGGGGTAAAATATGACAAGAAAATATTGCGCAATAAGTCGCAGAAGAATAATGTCAGTTTTTGCATAGAGTTAAACTTGAGCGTTGCGGTGTATTTGTGGGACTGGAGCGGTTCAGTGATGGACTGGAATGATACTATCAGAACAACATCACAACAGCATCGCTAAGTAATGTGCTAAATCGAGATGGTCATATTCATTTGTGCAATCTGTTGTTGCAATTTTGTTGCACTGCAATTTTTTCCCGCCTCAATATGCTGAATTTTGGTTTGTCTTTGAGTCTTAAAACAGTAGACCGTAGACAAGAGTATTTATGCACTATTTTTCCTACCAACACATAACCATTCTTGTAAGTTTTTTAGATATGTTGGGCACTCTACAGGAATTTTAGGCTGGCAAAATTAGGTAAAACGTTCTGCATCGTCGTGGTGTATTTAACCCTCTAGAAGCCATGTTACACATATGTAACATTTGTTTCATAAGTTGTTTCATAAGAGTATAACATACTAATGAATAATAACACTAAAAAATTTACCACCAAAACCCAGTGAGTAACACCATTGCAACATAAAAATCACATCTATCGAGCAAATACGCCACTACAGCTTGCTGAGGGATGCAGGGAAACAGCTGATGCACACAGGATACAGGATATCACCTTGACTTCTGGAGGGTTAAGGGATACTTTCCTCTCCCGTTGTCCGTTTTTTCACTCAAAGTATTACAGCAACTTCCATTTCTACCGAGCTCACATTTCAATGTTGCTCACTGTTTCCATGGAGACCAAATGATGACGTCATTTATGCATAACGCGCCGATGACGTCACCAGACTGTGTTGAACGCCTCCAACGATTTGCTGATTTCTGTTTTGAAGAAAAAAACACAAAAATTAACTCGTCATTGGTTGTCGTGATTTATATATATATATATGCCATTACATTTTATTTATATATATCGTAATGTGTAACTTACTTAATACATTTAGTTTATATTTAATTCCTGTTTATCGAAATATAATGTATTTGATTATTTTTACACTTTAAGAGCCGTCCGAATTTGTGTTTGTTTTTGCAAATTCATATAGATTATTTAGCGGCCATTTTGAGGCGTCGTGTGTGTGTGTTTGTGTGTGTGTGTGTGTGTGTGTGTGTGTGTGTGTGTGTGTGTGTGTTTGTTGTGTCTACCTTCGTGCGAACACCATTTCTGCATCTCATCCAGCGTAATCACTCCGTCTTGGTTATAATCCATTTTCTGCCACATAAATTCACATTACACTGCAATTACCTCACACACACGCACACATACATTCGTGTATGTGTGTGTGTGTCTGTGTTGGTCTGTGTTTGTGTGCTTGTGTATGTGTATGGATGTGTGCTTGTTTGAGTGTGTGTGGGTTTGTGTATGTTCGTGTGCTTGTTTATGTGTATGGATGTGTGCTTGTGTGTGTGTGTTTATGTCCGTGTGTGTGTGTTTGTGTATGTTTGTGTATGTTTGTGTATGCTTGTGTGTGTGTTTGTGTAGCATCATTTAATATTAGCCAGATTGGCAAGTTATGTCGGAGCTGAGCGTAATGGAACTCGGCATGAAACTGCTGCTTGTTGGCTCGCCGGAGCTTATGCGTGATTTATGTGCCAATCTCTCCTAATTAATGCATTACTCCAGCATCCAGACACGTCCGTTAAGCAAGCGGAAACACACCAACAATGCTAGTCAACCTGTGACTGGACTTGATCATAAATTGTGCGCCTTTGTGTGTGTGTGTGTGTGTGTGTGTGTGTTTTGCAGCATCGTCATCATCATTAGGGCTTGTGTTCTGCTGTGGTTTTGTAGAATATGCACGTAGTCAATTGCAAATCGTGCAAATTTTTCAATTTCCAAACGGATTTACCGATAGCTGCACTAACACAACTAACACTCACACAGACACCCACACACACACACACACACACACACACACACACACACACATTCAGTACAGTACTCATACAATGCTGAATTACCACAATTGTCTACGCATGTGTCAGTTTAGTCTCATATCTCTTCTGCTTCTCTTGAAATATCTTCCCTGTCCCTGGCTT
The DNA here is from genome assembly GCA_916048095.2 of Sacculina carcini. NCBI lineage: Eukaryota > Metazoa > Arthropoda > Thecostraca > Sacculinidae > Sacculina > Sacculina carcini. The sequence continues at coordinate 1,238,025 of OU696581.1, read as the reverse complement.
TTTAGTAGAATATAGTGGAGATCTAGTGGAGATAAGCTTATTCAAGAATCATCTAGCATGTGTGTTTTTTTTATCGTGTCGCCTTAAAGCACCATAGTAGGAATCTACTGGGATTAATAATGTAGCTCGGTAGAAAGTTTTTACAGATCACAGAACTTTGATCAATTCCGCAGTAGAAATTTGGCTGAATTTTATTGGATCTGATGGCCAATTTCCAGCCAATTTTATCTCGATTTCTTTCCTGCAATTAACTCCCCCGGTCTCCCCATTGGGGGGGAGGGGGGTATCTAGAGGCAACTTGGTGGAAACTTGTCTAATAAATGACAGGTTAGATTTGCACCGAACATGTTTGTGTCGCCATTCCACACACAGTAATTGGTTTGCTGAATTTTTTGCTGTTTTCATCTCCACATGGCTGGAAGGTCTACAGCAATGGTCCATAACCTGTGGGCAATGGAGGCATTGCCAAGTGGGGAATAAAAGGTCGGACAGAACAGTACAAAAAGAGTGTGTTTTTTATCAATCAGAATTCGTTTATTTTCATTTCCAGCGACTTCCTGACATTCAATATGTTAGAACAACTGAATTGATTTAATTTATCAGCGCTGTTGTGGAAAATGAAGAGTTGGCTCATTAAGAAGTGAGTAATTAGACAAGAAACGCCACTAACCACTGTTACAATACAGTGTAGTTTTATTATGTGGTAAAGCTATGAGGCTGTGTGTATTTCAGGCGCATCCGACGTGATTAATTTCCCAGTCGCCGACCGGCGTGTGGTTTATTGCGTAATTTCTGTCGGTTTTACGAGCCAAACTTAATGACCACATGGCTGGCGTAAAAAAACAGCAAATCGTGCCCGGGGCAATTTCGCTAATGGCCACCAAATACCACAGCTGTATAACAGCAGAAGTCCAATTATGTTGAGTGCGCTGTTATGTTGTTAATGTGTCGTGGTTATTTTGCAAGCTTGTGTGTGTGTGTGTGTGTGTGTGTGTGACCTACGCGTTTAAAACACACTCAACGCAGGAAAATGCGCCTTGTAATACCCCACGCCTATATAATATATATATATATATATATATATATATATATATATATATATATATATATATATATATAAATTACCTTCCATGTACCAACGGGTTCAATTAACCAATTTCGTTTTTTTATCAAACACAATTTACAATACTTTAACCTCTCCAATTTCTTTTATTTTTCGTGACTTTCTACTCTCTCTCACGCACCAATTGAAAATTTGTTCAACCCGTATTTCTAAAGTTAATATTGTAAGTGTATGCATTGTGTAGTTAATGTACACATTTTCTGCGCCATACCGAAGGTTAAATATTTCACCGTGCAACGATCGTCGTCAACAAACCTGTAGAATGTCGTCAACCCTCGTATCGATCTTATTGACGGGCAGCGGCTCGTCATACTCGTTCAGCATGTCGTACACCGACGTTACGACCGCCAGCAGGTCGCTACGAGTGACGCGTCCGTCACGATCCGTGTCGTACACGGCGAACATCCAGCGAACCTTGTCGCTCACACTGCCACGCGCCACCGTGCTCAGGGAGGTGAGAAATTCCTGCTCATAGTACACCCCGCCCGCCCGCCCGCCAGCAGTAGCGCAAATATTAGACACACGTGCGTCAGAATTTGTCACGAATTGGCCGAATTCGTCTTCGATTCACCACTATCGCCAGACTTTATTATTACTTACTCTTTTTCTTTAGTATTTACTGACTTTATTGTCTTGGCTGATTTAAAATTTTATTGAAGCTTGATAAACAATTTTTTCCGCTTACATTATACAACAATTGAAGTTATGTGTAATGTTTTTTTAGTAATGTTAAATGTATCATACAATTGAAGTAATGTGTAAAAATTTGGTATCATTATATACTCAGTTCTTGGTCTTTCTTCACACAGACACATACACATACACACACGCACACACACACATACAGTGTAGTATTAGTGCCAATAACAGCGAGAGTATAATCCCAATTGAAAAGCACACTGGTTTTGAATCGCCAATCAGTTCTATAAACATTAAGCAGAGTCCTGGTCGTGTTATTGTCGTTGCATGCATTTCGCCTTGCAAGTGCAACAAAAGCGCTGATCCGTGCAATTTGGTCACAATTTGCTCGATTTTTGGTTGAACTTTGTGGATCGATGCTGAGCGCATAGTAAATAGCGTTGCCACACTACAATATGATCCATCATTTTGCGGCTGTGTTTTGTGACGATGTGTGTGTGTGTGTGTGTGTGTGTGTGTGTGTGTGTGTGTGTGTGTGTGTATGTGTGTGTTTATAGCTGAAAGAGCGAAAGCTCGACCGGTTATTTGATATTTAAACTTTGTTCATATAGTTTATGTATATAAATTTGACTATTTGGTTGGTGTATATTTGTACTGTGTGCTTTGAAGTATATATATTGAACTGAACTGAACTGAACACACAAAGCAGTGCTGGAAGGCTGGCATGTTCTCACCTCGAATGTTATGATGTTGGAGCCGGGTGATTTTATCGTGGCAAACACGAACTGTGCATATTTGGTCGCGTCTGCGTCAAAAAACAAGTAAACAATACATCGCGATACGCAAAGTCTGTGTGTGTATGTGGGTGTGTGGGTGAAAGTTCAGTTTCAAGTGTATAAATTTTCACTTCTATCGGTCGATTTGATTTTCTTTCAAATGTACGTGAAAATTCGCTAAAAAGGCTGCTTGGGATAAGTTTTTTCAGCTCAGTACTTGACTGGGAAATCTAGAACGAAATATGAAATGAAATGAGCGACACTCAATGTGCTACATCGGCTCGCTGCCATAAATAACTGTGCTATTGCACAATTGGTGCGCTTCTGAAAAATTACATTTTCCTGAGCTATGTGAGAATTTGTCTTTTTTTAATGCAAATAATTCTTCAAAAAGCTCGTAATTCTGGCATTCAAGATAACTACCTATTTTTCTATTTAAACAATACATAAATTGCTTGTATTTTCCTGTGTTTAGAAATAAGTCTTATGTTTTATCAAATGGTCAGCAGAGTTCTGAAGTCATCTAAAAACTTGCTCACCTCCGAACGGATAGAATTGCGCGAAGAGATGTTTGAACGTGTCTTCGTCCACTGTACCCATGGGACACTCCTATACACAGGCAAAACACGTCCTCATTTATCTGCGCACACGACAACTGAATTATGTTTGTTGTGTCACAATTTGTAGACAGGAGGGATAGGATATCATTCACCCCGATTTACTTTATTGGTTTTCAAACTGTGGTAATTTCGGTGTTATGAAGAATAGCACCAGGGCATGATTTCCGACGTGTGTGACCAAAGTAATGCTCCTCATTGAGCAGCTGGTGGAGAAGAAGCAGATACACTACTCTCATTGAGTTGTTTCTGTGTGTTCTACTTGTACAATTATGTAAATCAAGTGATATCTGATCAAACTGAATTCTCCCGTAACCAAGTGGTACGCGGCGACTGTATGGAACCACCTCCGTGTGGTTCTCGATCACAAAAAGGGTTGGGAACCACTGTCCAACGTGTGTGTGTGTGTGCGTGTGTGTGTGTGTGTGTGTGTTTCTTCTGTTTCTGAATTCTGTTTGTGTGCCTGTTTGAAGCCGCGGTAGATGTGTTTGATTTCGGAGCGACTGAATCTGGTTGCCGTGGTGAGCTCGGAGAGAGCTCGAGGTCGGTACCTCATTACCTGCCCCAGCATCGCCTCCACACGACACTCATCGTCTGCACACAACACACACACACACACACACACACACACACACACACACACACACACACATTTATTTAACACTTATGCGGTGCGCAGGAGACTAAATTATGCGGTAGTGGGCGTGCAAAACTGTACACAATGAGATCTGTTTATTCGTGTAAAACTCAAATACTTAGCGAACATATCTATGTGTGTGTGTGTGTGTGTGGATGGTGAGACTATATATATACATATATGTATCTTTTGCATAGTAATTTTGCACTGAAAAGCCGTTTTGTTCGACAAAAGGAGTGCAATAAACGCAACAACAAAAAACACTGGTCAACATTGCGAACCAGTTTTCATGTCAGTAAATAGAATAAACGTATATCAAAGCATATAGTCACGTTTGTGTATCTTTCTGCTTCATGTAGAATGTCGCACATCTATTGTATTAAAAATAACACCATTTTTATTTATTCTTCGTGAAGACGATAGTGTTTTAATTTTGTGTATTACTTTTGACCGACTCATCACAAAGGTATGTGTGTGTTTGTATGTACTTTGTTCCAAATAAGTCCATATCCGTTTGTAGAACAATTGATTTCTTGGAGAAATTCGATTGCATAGGCAAATTCAGTGCAGATTGGATAGTGAGGTGATTAGATTAGTTAGTTTTTGTCATATTTATATAGCAGAAAACTGGGAGAGCTGTGCTTACCCATCATTTTCGAAACTTCTTGATTCTGTGCTGCTTGCTCACCGACCTCTGCTGCCGTTCACACTCAAATAACACGTGCAGCTTAGCAGAACTATTCTAGCGGACGAATTATTAAGTATATATTTTCTACTTGCAATTGTTGTTGATTTGCGCATATATAATAAACGTGTTTTTGCCAATTATTCTTCTATTTGGATAGCTCCAACCACAGTTGCACCGTGGTGCGTCACAACTGTGTATTTTTGCTGTATGTTTAGTTTTGTTGATGCGTAAATTAATTATTATCCGTCGGTCAAAGGTTACGCTTAATAATTCGGTCGAACACTCGCAGATGTGACAAAAAAAAGCCAAATATCGACTTTTTTGCTTTCGCCAGCGCGTAATTTTCGTAAGCAAACTGAGGATTTGCTGTGATGAGTCGCAGTTTCGCACAATCTCTATCAATACACACGACCAACCAGCCGTGTGAAGCTACTAAATAGCGGGTTTGTTGGTTGCAACGTTTTATAGTCTCTCGTCGGCGCATACACACACACACACACACACACACACATAGTAGACACACACACATACATACACACACACACACACACACACACACATACATACACACACACACACATACACACACACACACACACACACACACACACACACACACACACACACGCACACATAGTAGACACACACACACACACACACACACACACACACACACAAACATGTAGTAGACACACACACACAGACACAGACACACACACACACATACACACATAGTAGACACGCACACACACATACACACAAACACACACACACAAACACACACACAAACACGCACACAAACACACATACACACACACACACACACATACACACTCACAGTAGACACGTGATGCGTGGCTATCTTGCATTATGCATAGCCTCCACGAAGCGGTCTATACCCAGGAGCCTCGGTTGGCTGCCCCATAAGCAGATGCGATATCGTATGTGTGTATGTGTGTGTGTACGTGTGTGTGTGAGGATGGGCACACCATGTTCTTCTGCGCTTGCTCAGGTAAATCTCGTGAGATTTGGCAAGCAGCCAAGATCGGGCTGAAACGCGTGCCTTTTGTCTGCTCTGTTCGCCGAAGAATGCCAATTGGAGAAGATTTTGAATGGAGACACAGAATGTATTCATTCGTTCTAGAACGATCATTTTGGACTGCGGAAAATGTTCTGGTTAATTGCATGTGTGCTTGTTGTTTTCGTAAATACGGCCAGATGAATTAACGAATGTCGATGAATTTCAAATAACGTTGCAGCTAAACATATGCAGATTATGAGAGTTTGGAGTTTTGTGTGATAATTTTTGGCGTTTTATGTTTTTATTATGTGACGAAAATTGCCAAAATATGTTGTCCAAAAACCCAACATATTGTATTCAATTTTCACATATGTTAATTTTGGACTGTTTCGTAGAATTTTTGTATTTTAAGCATGTATCAAGCGACATTCCATTGGGGAGCCACCCTTAGAGAGGTGAAATTTTCATAATACGTGGCGAAATTTATACCTTGTTTGGGGCCTTTCTATGATGGTAGTGGTGCAGTGGGGGCGCTAGGATTTCTCCGGTGGGGGGGTCTAATGAGGATACGGGGACTTGGCAAAACATAAGGAACTACACTCGAAATGTTCATGATAGAGGTACCATTTTGGACTTCGAGACGCAATGGTCCCATGGTTCGATGCTGCATGTGTATTTATAATTGATGTTATTTTTGTGAGCGGCTGATTTGTTGTGCTGCTCGAGATGCCACTTGTTACCAGCAGACACGTTTTTTTCACATGCAACGCAAAACATGCTCCTCCCATCAGACACGTTTTCCTGGGAAAATTCGAGTTAACATTTAATTCCTTCTAGCCCTTTGAGCGTGACAATAGCAGCGATTCTTGATGAATAATTCCCGAAAATGTAAATATGAAGTACATGTATGTACAACTCTGCCTCCCCAAAAAGCCAATGCCACATTTACCTAGCTTGAAGCGATTTGATCTGCATAGCGAGTTATTGCAGGCCATCTGAAACCCGTTGCCACGTTGTCCGACAATCAGGAGGGTTGATATATTTTCATTGTTAGCGCTGCTGGCGTTAATATTGTACCCAAATGCAGTGTTCGAGTGTATCATAATATGTTGAATCCGTGATCTGTGTAATTACAATTATTAACAGAATTAACAATTATTAATTCCAGGTGCAACCCATACAATTATACATTTGGGAAACATTCTTCAGTGAAAATGGCATTTCATGTTTTTTTCGCTTAAAATGGCATTTTATATCAAAAAACGATTTTTATGTGATCACATAAAATTTCCAACACTACAGATTAGTTTTTATAAAATCCGTGTAATAGTTTTGATAAATAAAAATCATACTTGTGCGATTAAATATTTGGAAACACTATTGAATAAGTGAGTTTTATTGAAAGGAATTAGGATATAATAATTTAGTCTTCTGGTTGGCGCAAAATTGTGAATTGTCAATCAAGTAGTTCAATAAATACTAGCTGCATTCAGTAAAATGAATAAATGACTGATTCAATTTTCTTGATATCATTTTCAAATTGAATTTGAATCATGTACAAACTTGATTACAAATAGAAGCGTGTTAAAAGGAAATATATGGTGAGCGCTGCTTCCTATCGAGAGTTTCCTGTTTGTAATGTGAGGAGCGAGCATGGTTAGTCGTTATATATATTCCTGCCATTTGTACTTTTATTTGCTATTTGCAGGCTTAGATATATACTAGCCATATATCTGAACATTGTTCTGGTGTATTATCTTATACTTGTAATATCAACTTCCAAGTACACTCTTGACAGAGGGCTTGTGTGCAATTTGCGATTGTAGACTGCTCTAGAGTGTTGATGTTGCAACTGCTGGCTTGTGATCATAGCTGTTGAATGTTCCTGCTTTCCACCAGCCCGGCCTGTTAAATGTAAACGTTTGATGCGGTTTTACCGAATAATATGATCGAACAGCATGCTTCGGACTTCGAACGAAATTCCTACTTTTTCTGCGTTGCGCATCGAGTCTGGCTTTGTTTTTGCGTTTGACACTAAGCTTGTGCCGTGCGTGTCTGCTGTGCGCCCGGCAATATCAGTGGTCATATATCATTTGTGGGCCGTTCACCCTGCTGACCGTCTAATTTTGACATCAGCGGGTCTTTGTGCTCTCCACATTTTATCTTCAAATCGTTTTGTGCACCATTTATTGTGAGTGATCTGAGGGCTTCGATGCATAAGTTTTTGTATTTATGTCAGTCAGTGTCTATTCTCCATCTGCCGTGTTGATAGTTGATTCACATTGGTGTTTTTTTATATTCCACTCTGTAGTTCATTCAGGGTGTATACTGTTTACTCACAAGTTTGATTTGTTTGCTTTATGATTGAGTTAGTTCAGCGCGTGTACGAACTGGGAGGCCTTTGCTTTTGCAGGCTGCGTTTATGAAGGGTGTTATTGATGAGTTAATTTGGACATTCTTTCCTGGGATAACCTCACCTATTTACCCGCTTTTACACAAAACACGTCACGTTTTTATCTTTTGTGTGTCTGGTGACGAGTGATGTGTTGGTCACAGCCTCTGTCGTTTATATATGTAATTCACCGAATAATTAACCCTTCGTGTGTGTGTTTGTGTTTGCGGGGCAGGCGTTGGCTCGTCCTCTAGTCACCGTCTACGATGAACACAACCAGAAGACCGGCACCACTGTGGCGCTGCCGGCGCTGTTCCGCGCGCCCATCCGGCCCGACCTGGTCAACTTTGTCCACCAGAACATGGCGAAAAACTCGCGCCAGCCGTACTGTGTCAGTCGGCTAGCAGGCCACCAAACGTCGGCCGAATCTTGGGGCACTGGTCGAGCCGTGGCGCGTATTCCGCGCGTGCGTGGCGGCGGCACGCACCGCAGCGGCCAGGGAGCGTTCGGCAACATGTGTCGCGGCGGCCGGCGGTTTGCGCCGACCAAGCAGTGGCGGCGCTGGCATCGCAAGATCAACGTCAACATGAAGCGCTACGCCGTGTGCTCGGCAGTGGCGGCCACCGGCGTGCCGGCGCTCGTCATGTCCAAGGGTCATCTGGTACATAACACGAACGAGGTGCGTGCTCTCACACATGTCAGGGTTTCTTAACCATTTGATGGTTCCATATCTCCCAGTGTATTGTTGAATGTGGTCCCATACCCCCGACTTACTTGACGGTTCAAGTAATTATCACCAGTCCTGCGTTATTTGCCAGTATGTCTTCCAGATCTGCGAGTATTTCAATCGCTTGAAACCAAAATTAATAAGCTTAAAGTTCCGTTTCATTAGACACACAATAAATCGAGTCTCAAACCCCCTTACTTTTGGTTTCCATACTCCTTGTGGTCTGGAACCCCTGAATTGCATACCTGTCACAACCTGACGTCTGTGTGTGTGTCTGTGTGTGTGTGTGTGTGTGTTGGCGGGCAGGTACCGCTGGTGGTGGCTGACAAGTTGCAGGAGACGACCACCACACGACAGGCGGTGTCGTTTCTGCGCGCGGCCGGCGCCTGGTCCGACGTGCAGAAAGTCTATCGGTCGCAGCGCACACGGCCGGGCAAGGGCAAGCTGCGCGGCCGCCGGCGCATCCAGCGACGAGGCCCGTTGATCATATATGCGCGCGACCAGGGTCTCGTGCGCGCGTGTCGCAACATTCCCGGCGTCGATACTCTGCACGTGGACAGTTTGAACCTGCTGAAACTGGCGCCCGGCGGCCACCTCGGTCGCTTTTGCATCTGGACCGAGTCAGGTGTGTGCAAATGTGTGTATGTGTGTGTGTGGCTAAATGCTGTGTATTCAATATGTATATGTTTGTGGGTGTATGTGTGCCTGTCTACTTTGTGCTTGTGTCAGGGTTTATGTGCGAGAGAGTGAGTGGGTGTGTATGTGTGAGCGCTTTTGAGATTTTCGGTTGAAATGCACGATATAGATGTCTTAATGTAATGTGTGTGTGTGACTGTGTGTATATCACTGTCGTGTAGCAGTAGACATCTTACTGTTTCTATTCGTGGCGACTCGCTTGCTTAATTCCAAGTTGTGCGTTTTTCTGCATTTGACATTCATTCATTCATTTGACATTGGTTTTGTGACTCATTTACTGATCGTTTCAGTTGGATGCATGTAATACGGTTTGATGTGGTTATATCTATATCGCCGAGTAATGTTCTCGCAGTCTTATTCTGTGTGTCGCTCTGTGATGTCTGGCAATGTGTATGTATATATAGTAATAGTAATGTATTGCCACAAAAAGCACAAGAAAAGCAATATTATTAAAGTACAGTAGCATAGCCATCTGTCAAGCCAATTATTGGCCTCTCAACAGACAAAGAAAATAAACCGCTATGCAAAAAAACTTGGCAAAAAACCTTCAGACTAATTAGACTTGAGAACTTATAATATAAACAAATACAACATGACAACAATACAACAACAATATATTTAACCATCAACAAAACAAGACATACAACCATTAACAACAACAATTAAAGACATAGTCACAGATCGCAGGACACAATCGCACAGTGTGAATTCACAACACCGAGACCAAAGGTCAAGGCTATCAAACAGAACATAAGAACATGTCGACATACAGATAGCATATACGAACACGACTATGAGAGCAATTGTATTTAGCATGAACATAATTAATATTGGCTATCAAGAAAATGTTTTCGTATAATCTTCTTGAACCTATGCGTGTTGCTACAATTTAGTAGAGCTTTTATTTCAGTAGGCAAGCAGTTGAACAATTCCGGTCCGTAACTCACCACACTCATTTTATATGTATGTGTATGTATGTGTGTGTAGCGTTTCGCCGACTGGACGCCTTGTACGGCACATGGCGCGCTCCGTCGCAGCTCAAGAAGAACTACAACCTGCCCATGACCAAGATGACCAACACCGATCTGGCGGCGCTGCTCAAGGCGCCCGAAATTCTCAGCGTGTGTCGCGCGCCGATGTGAGTAACTGCCGCTCTCTCTCTCTCTATGTCAACACTGATCATCTCACTGTGTTTTTTGTTCTCGTGTTATTTCTGGCACTGAGCGATGTATCACTCAGTCGCAAACTAAACACACACACACACATGGGCGCAGTCATATTCTATCAGTGTGAGGTTATATTTACGTTCAGATGTTTGCTTGTGTGTGTGTTGTGGCCTGCCTTGTTCTGGCATTTGTTCATGTTTTTATTCAATTGAAAGCGAACGCGTACTTTAAAGTTGTACAACAAGTACTCAAAGTGTATTTGCACAAATCAAAGTTGTGTATATGTAGCGTAGTAATCAAATGTGTGTATGTGCGTGTATGTTATGTGTCATGTGTGTTTGTGTGTTGTGTGTATGCTATGTGAGTGTGTATGTGTCATGTGTTATGTGTGTGTATATGTTGTGTGTGTTTGTGTTATGTGTATGTGTTGTTATGTGTATGTGTTGTGTTATGTGCTTGTGTGTTTATATGTTGTGTGCTATGTGTTGTGTTATGTGTGTATACTATGTTATGTGCTTGTGTCTGTGTATGTATATATTGGGTTAATTGTGTGTGTGTGCGTGTATGTGTCGTGTTATGTGTGTGTGTGTGTTTATGTTTTGTTAATGGTGTGTTATGTGTCGTGCAGTAAGCAGGTGAAGCGTCGTGTTCTGAAGCGTAATCCGCTGCGCAATTTGCACGCCCGGCTGCGTCTCAATCCGTACGCTGCCGTGGTGCGCAAGGAAGCGCTGTTGCGACAGAAGCGCGTGTTGGCCGACAAGGCGGCGAAAGCCAAAAAATACCAGGTGTGTGTCTGTCACGGCGCGCTGTACATGTGTACAACTACGCGTACACATGTGTACACACGCACTTAAGTGTACATTGCTACATACATATACGCATATGCACTTATAATACCTGGCCTGTAGTATTTGTGTTTGTCGATATTTGTGTTGTGTTTCTGAATAACCTGAAAACAACGTTGTAAAACCAAGATGTGTGGAGGTATTGGTGTGAGTGTGCGAGAGAGAGTGTGTGTGTGAGCTAGTTGGAGAGTTATGTATGACTGTTTGAACTGTGTTTGTTTGTGTATGTGTGTGCTCCCGTGTGTGACGGTTTGAGGAGTCTTGTTCGTGGTGTGATAGTGTTGTGACGTCTTGTAGGCGCGCGTGGGGCAGTGGCGATTGCTATTGTGTTTAGTTTTGTACAATTGCTGATACACAATGATGTTTGGCGCCGCCGCGGCGGTGCTATTTGGTGTGACGGCAGGAGTTGACGGCGGCCGCTGCCAAGAAGTTGCCGCAAGTGTCGGACGACGAGCAGAAGCGACTGCAGAAGCGCCGCGAGGCCGGCCAAAAGAAACTGGCCGCTATTAAGGCCAAGATCGCCGCCAGCAAAAAAGCCAAGGCCAAAAAATAGCCCAACTGACAACTGTTTGTTTCAGCCTGTTCGCTTGGCTACGGAAATATAAACTGTTTCTTGAAACTTGTGTGTGTGTGGGTGGTGATTTTGGGTTGGTTTTATAATATAATATAGGTTATTTATACAGAGAGGTGAGTTGTCTAATTCAACTGTCTTTTCTTTTCTTTTTTGTTGATTCCAATGCATCATGCTTATCTCTATTGTGTTACCTGTGTGTAGCCGTTCTAATTATCACATCACACCTGCCAGCGTCTGTTTAATAGATGATTTATCTGGCAAGATGATGATGTGTTTGTTTGCAGCCTGCCGTTCTATTGCTGCCGAATAATTCACTTGTGTGCGGGCATGCATACGCACGAGGTATGTGGTATGCTGGTTCTCATACTCTCAGTGTTTCTGTATAAGTGTGATGATAAGCATGTTTCGTTATCAACATTGACGATATTTTTGCTTGCCCTCTCTGAGTCTTCCCAATAGAAGCATTCACGTCTTCACGCCTCTCCATAGTGCGTAATTAACACGTTTGTATGTGTGTGTGTGTGTGTGTTTCGTGCAGGTGTTTGTTGTTCAATGGCATTATCTGGTCTTGCACCCATTACAGTTTAGGTACGTTATTTGTGCCTTCAAATCTCCTTTGATTCATGGGTGTGTTTAAATCAGACCGCTTCTCATACTATTTCTGTGTAAGTCTGACTTATTCTATGTCTCGTATAAGTGTGATGATAAGCATGTTTCGTTATCAACGTTGACGATATATTTGCTTGCCCTCTCTGAGTTTCTCCCTGCAAATGCTGGTTTTAATATGTTCCGTTCTTTAGTGTCTATTCTACATGTTTGTTTGTGTTTTTCGCAGTCATCTGCTATGTGAAGATTATTTTCTGCTCTTCTATTAGTTCCAGTTCAGGTAAGCTGTTGTCGTGTTTTATCTTAACACAGTTCATTTGTCTGATGTTCGCTCATTTAAATGATGAGCCATTGCTTGTGTCTGGGCCTATGATAGCACATGATTACTCAACAAGCTCTGATGTATGTTTTGCGCTTGTGTGTGTGTGTTCTGTATTTGTGTATTGAGTCTCGTATACACCCGAGTATTTGCCTGTTGTTTGTCAGTGTGTCGCGTATCTCCGTTGATGTTGTGGTGGGTGGCGCCATCTATGCGACCAGCTGGGGGAATACTAGAATCACCAGTAGACTCGCTCTTTGGTGAGTTTTATTTGTCTGACAAGAAAACACGTGACAAATACACCCGAGATCTAATTATTTAATTAGATCTATGTCTGGTCTTAGTTTCAAAACTATACCGTCAATGATGATTTTCAGCTTGTGTCTGGGCCTATGACACTGTCGTAATGATTTGAAAACAAGCTCTGATAGAAACTTCATGTGTACTCGTCAACGATGTTTGTGTGTGTTCTAATTAACTTGTGCTGGTTGGTTCCAGGTTTCCACTGCATAATTCCGCTCTTCATTCGACCAAGTGCTAATTACAGGTATTTGTTGGTCTATATTATTCATGCTTGATTTATTTCCATTTTATTTACCTGCTTATGATAGTTTAGAACAATGGTTTCCAAACTTTAGCAGGTTGACTCCCCGGTGAATTCCTAGCGCTCCTCCCCACACAAAAACGCACAGACACATGTATTTAATATAGCGCCAAATATACAATGGTGCGATTACAGGATGAGATAAAAACAATATAATATGTATGTTTATATAATAAGTGAAACAAATGTCAGAATAGCTAAGAGCATGACAGACAAAATTGAACAGGCGTATATACAAAATAAAAACACGAAACCATTCAACAGGGAGAGGTAGAATCGATGTGCATGCAGAGCAGAAGAGAAGGATCGAAGTGAAGGTGATGACCGGATACGAGAAGGTAAGGAGTTATAGAGACGAGGAGCAAAGAAGTAGAAAGATTTCGCCGACTAAGGCCAAGTTTACGTAAGTAGGGAGAAGTTGGCGTGCGCAGAGGAAGACGGAAGACAAAGCGACATGACTGGTTCAATAACCTTTGTAGGGAGCGAAGATATTTATATGAGGCGTGAAGAAATCAAGAGTTACAACAGTCTAGACGAGGGAAAATTAAGGATTGGATGGGAATAATGACCGAGTTAGTGTCAATGTAAGCACGGATGGGATAGATTTGTCTGAGAATGAGCCTGCAGGATCGCGATATATGCGCGAAATTGTTAGCGAATGACAGAGGGATCGAAGTAGACCCCAAGATTACGAACACAAGCTGATAGGGAGACAGAGAGAGACGGGGGAGAGATTCTTGGAGGATGAAGACCATGTATTCAGTTTTAGAATGGTTGATGATGAGTTGGCGGGAAGATGCCCAGGATGTGATGTCGCAAAATGACTTAGAGAGCAGATTATGAGAGAATTTTGATAGCTGAATGTATAGTTGCAGATCATCAGCGTAGATATGGTATGAAATGGGGAATTTACGTAGAATAGGGCAGAGAGAAGACATATACAGATTGAAAAGGAGAGGACCAAGAATAGAGCCCTGAGGCACACCGTTAGAAAGCAAAAGAGGGGAAGAAGAGGAAGAGAACGCACAGAAAAAGAACGGCAAGAAAAATATGAAGTCATGAGAGAGAGAGCAGAAGAGGATAAGCCAGCAGAAGCGAGGTCTTTGAGCAATATAGAGTGATTTATAAGATCGAAGGCGGAGGAAAGATCAAGTAGGACGAGGAGGACTGCATCACCAGAGGCAAAGGTTTGGAAGATATCATTTACAAGGCAAAGTAAAAGAGATTCGGTGGAATGATGTGAGACGAAACCGGACTGGAATGGGTCGAGAAGAGGAAGAGGTCGAGAGTTTGGAAGGAAGACTTGAAATCGATATAGGACGATAATTATTAGGACAGTGAGAACAAATGTGAGATGAGTTTTATTGTGAAATACACATTTGTTTGTTAATGAAATGCACAAATAAAACCCAATTTAGTAAATCAATATATGTTGAGCAGTTTTAACCGTTTCAGCAACATGGAATGGTAGATAAACATTGCACCAGTAACCTTCATTGTAGTTCATTGTACGCCTGCTTCGTGCTCACCGCACCCCAGATCTTTCCACGGCCGGTACCGCTCACTTTGGGAGCCACTGGTTGAGAACAGTGGTCCGTAACGTGATGAATTAAACGTCGGACTGGATTGGAGAACAAATGTGTGTTATATCGACCCGAATTCGTTTCTACTAACTTCATGACATTAGCGCAGGTGTTTGTTGTTCAATGGCATTATCTGGTCTTGCGCCCATTACAGTTTAGGTACGTTATTTGTGTCTTCAAATCTGCTGTGTTTCATGGGTCCTGGTGTGTTTAAATCAGACCGCTTCTCATACTATGTCTCTGTGTAAGTCTGACTTATTACGAGCGAGCGAAGCGAGCAAGTTCATACTTGGTGTGACTAGAAAAATGAGTATGAGCGGCCCGCCGGCCGGCCGTGGTCACGCTTTTCAGAGGCTTATATCTCTGGAACCATAAGTCCGATTAACATGCATTTTTTTTTGGGTAGCGTCATCCTTCCTGCCGCGGATGAGACCAAGCCGAATCATGTCAGTGCCCACTGTGGCACGTGGCACGTCCCAAATGCCCTCCTGCTTTTTCGAAAACTACTTTTTACCCGTTTTTCAGGGGCTTATCTCTGGAACCATAAGTCCGATTAACATGCGTTTTTTTGTTGGGTAGCCCAATCCTTCCTGCCGCGAATGAGACCATGCCGAATCATGTCAGTGCCCAGTGTGGCACGTGCCATATGCACTTTTATATTTTAGCGGAAAACTTTGCCCATGCTTTTTGAGAGTCTTATATCTCTGGAACCGTAAGCCCGATTAACAAGCGGTTTTCTTTGTTTGGTAGCAATCTCCGTCGAGGACTGACGGAGATTGCTATGTGTGTGTGACCAATATCGTATTTAGACAAATGCATTTACGACAAAGTTTGATTACATATGATAGCTTCGCGCTCGCTCGTTCATCGCCGAACACGGCGCCTTACTGGTTCTATGTCTTGTATAAGTGTGATGATAAGCATGTTTCGTTATCAACGTTGACGATATATTTGCTTGCCCTCTCTGAGTCTTCCCAATGGAAGCATTCACGTCTTTACGTCTCTCCATAGTGCGTAATTTACACTTTTGTATGTGTGTGTGTTTCGTGCAGGTGTTTGTTGTTCAATGGCATTATCTGGTCTTGCACCCATTACAGTTTAGGTACGTTATTTGTGCCTTCAAATATCCTTTGATTCATAGGTCCTGGTGTGTTTAAATCAGACCGCTTCTCATACTGTGTATCTGTGTAAGTCTGACTTATTCTATGTCTTTTATAAGTGTGATGATAAGCATGTTTCGTTATCAACGTTGACGATATATTTGCTTGCCCTCTCTGACTTTCTCCCTGCAAATGCTGGTTTTAATATGTTCCGTTCTTTAGTGTCTATTCTACATGTTTGTTTGTTTTTCGCAGTCATCTGCTATGTGAAGATTATTATCTGCTCTTCTATTAGTTCCAGTTCAGGTAAGCTGTTGTCGTGTTTTATCTTAACACAGTTCATTTGTCTGATGTTCACTCATTTAAATGATGAGCCATTGCTTGTGTCTGGGCCTATGATAGCACATGATTATTCAACAAGCTCTGATGTATGTTTTGCGCTTGTGTGTGTGTGTTCTGTATTTGTGTATTGAGTCTCGTATACACCCGAGTATTTGCCTGTTGTTTGTCAGTGTGTCGCGTATCTCCGTTGATGTTGTGGTGGGTGGCGCCATCTATGCGATCAGCTGGGGGAATACTAGAATCACCAGTAGACTCGCTCGTTGGTGAGTTTTATTTGTCTGACAAGAAAACACGTGACAAATACATCCGAGATCTAATTATTTAATTAGATCTATGTCTGGTCTTAGTTTGAAAACTATACTTTGGCAGTTCAAATTCAGACGATTTTCTGTTCACATGTATCCTATGTACTGTCTAATGTGAGACAACGATACATACATTACTAGGGGCGTGTTTCATTATCACTAACGTAAGCGCTGAAGGAAGTTGATGGAAGTGAACGGATAATGAAACACTTTGTGAAGTGATACATCAATGACGCTTGTTTGACTATTTTGAACAGCTGAGTGCGAATAAATCCACAAACTTTCTGGTCCAAAAAATTTGTTTTGCTGAATTTTAGTTCATGGATTCATTAATTCCATATGGAGCTGCGCTAATCTCAGCATTGTCGGATTTACACAAATAGCACACAAATACTTTAAGCCGTCCGCTATGGCGAACAAAATGCTCACACAAAATATATTCTATATTATATAGTCCTCAACAAATATATTCTATTCCTCTATTGAATTCCAAAACAAACAGCACACGGGAAAGGGAATGTCGCTAAAGCGCAATGATTGCATAATGCCTTCTGCTTCAAGCCTTCCGAGTGAAGCGCAGTGAAGTACTTCACTCCAACTTCAGCATTGATAATGTAACACTGTGAAGCGCTTCCTAGCGCTTCAGCATTGATAATGAAACACGCCCTAGGTCGCACGTGATTGATTGTCGCACGTGATGATAAGCACGTTCTGATATCTACACAATGTGAAGATATCACTGCTTGCCCTCTCTGACTGGCGTTGTTATTGTTATATCTGGTCACAGTGCTGGTATAAATCACCAGTCTGCTTGTACTGTATATTGTCACTGTCGACAGGTGGACATTCTGTTATCCCGGGCTCTCCAAAACTCCACCACCACCGTCTCACTAGGTGCGTCTGTGTGTGTCAGTTTCTATATGTGGCTGTCTGTGTGTGTCAGTTTCTATATGTGGCTGTCTCTGTGTGTGTCAGTTTCTATATGTGGCTGTCTGTGTGTGTCAGTTTCTATATGTGGCTGTCTGTGTGTGTCAGTTTCTATATGTGGCTGTCTCTGTGTGTCAGTTTCTATATGTGGCTGTCTCTGTGTGTCAGTTTCTATATGTGGCTGTCTCTGTGTGTCAGTTTCTATATGTGGCTGTCTGTGTGTGTGTCAGTTTCTATATGTGGCTGTCTGTGTGTCAGTTTCTATATGTGGCTGTCTGTGTGTGTCAGTTTCTATATGTGGCTGTCTGTGTGTGTGTCAGTTTCTATATGTGGCTGTCTGTGTGTGTGTCAGTTTCTATATGTGGCTGTCTCTGTGTGTGTCAGTTTCTATATGTGGCTGTCTGTGTGTGTGTCAGTTTCTATATGTGGCTGTCTGTGTGTGTGTGTTTGTGTTTTACACACAGTTACCGTCAATGATGATTTTCAGCTTGTGTCTGGGCCTATGACACTGTCGTAATGATTTGAAAACAAGCTCTGATAGAAACTTCACGCGTCCAACTTTATGTGTACTCGTCAACGATGTTTGTGTGTGTTCTAATTAACTTGTGCTGGTTGGTTCCAGGATTCCACTGCATAATTCCGCTCTTCATGCGACCACCTGCTAATTACAGGTATTTGTTGGTCTATATTATTCATGCTTGATTTAGTTCCATTTTATTTAGCTGCTTATGGTAGTTTAGAACAGTGGTTTCCAAACTTTTGCAGGCTGGCTCCCTGGTGAATTCCTAGCGCTCTGCCTCCCCCACACACGCACAACAACATGTATTTAATATAGCGCCAAATATACAATGGTGCGATGACAGGATGAATTCCAAACAATGTAATATGTATGTTATAATATGTATATAATAAGTGAAACAAATGAATAGCTAAGAGCATGACAAAATTGAACAGGCGTATATACAACAGAAAAACACGAAACCATTCAACAGGGAGAGGTAGACTCAAGAAGATGTACATGAAGAGCAGAAGAGAAGGATCGAAGTGAAGGTGATGACCGGATACGAGAAGGTAAGGAGTTATAGAGACGAGCAGCAAATAAGTAGAAAGATTTCGCCGACTAAGGCCAAGTTTACGTAAATAGGGAGAAGTTGACGTGCGCGGAGGAAGACGGAAGACAAAGCGACATGACTGGTTCAATAACCTTTGTAGGGAGCGAAGATATTTAGATGAGGCGTGAAGAAATCAAGAGTTACAACAGTCTAGACGAGGGAAAATTAAGGATTGGATGGGAATAATGACCGAGTTAGTGTCAATGTAAGCACGGATGGGATAGATTTGTCTGAGAATGAGCCTGCAGGATCGCGATATATGCGCGAAATTGTTAGCGAATGACAGAGGGATCGAAGTAGACCCCAAGATTACGAACACAAGCTGATAGGGAGACAGAAAGAGACGGGGGAGAGATTCTTGGAGGATGAAGACCATGTATTCAGTTTTAGAATGGTTGATGATGAGTTGGCGGGAAAATGTCCAGGATGTGATGTCGCAAAATGACTTAGAGAGCAGATTATGAGAGAATTTTGATAGCTGAATGTATAGTTGCAGATCATCAGCGTAGATATGGTATGAAATGGGGAATTTGCGTAGAATAGGGCAGAGAGAAGACATATACAGATTGAAAAAGAGAGGACCAAGAATAGAGCCCTGAGGCACACCGTTAGAAAGCAAAAGAGGGGAAGAAGAGGAAGAGAACGCACAGAAAAAGAACGGCAAGAAAAATATGAATTCATGAGAGAGAGAGCAGAAGAGGATAAGCCAGCAGAAGCAAGGTATTTGAGCAATATAGGGTGATTTACAAGATCGAAGGCGGAGGAAAGATCAAGTAGGACGAGGAGGAAAGTATCACCAGGCAAAGGATTGGAAGATATCATTTACAAGGCAAATTAAAAGAGATTCGGTAGAATGATGTGAGACGAAACCGTACTGGAATGGGTCGAGAATAGGATTTATAACAGGAGAGAGTTGTTCGTGAATAGCTGACTCAAGGAGTTTGGAAGGAAGACTTGAAAGCGATATAGGACGATAATTATTAGGACAGTAAGAACAAATGTGTGATGAGTTTTATTGTGAAATACACATTTGTTTGTTTGTGAATTGCACAAATATAACCCAATTTAGTAAACCAATATATATTGAGCAGTTTTAACCGTTTCCGCAACATGTAATGGTAGATTGACATTGCACTAGTAACCTTCATTGTCGTTCATTGTACGCCTGCTTCGTCCTCACCGCCCCCAGATCTTTCCACGGCCGGTACCGCCCACTTTGGGAGCCACTGGTTGAGAACAGTGGTCCGTAACGTGATGAATTAAACCTCGGACTGGACTGGAGATCAAATGTGTGTTATATCGACCCGAATTCGTTTCTACTAACTTCATGACATTAGCGCAGGTGTTCAATGGTATTATCTGGTCTTGCGCCCATTACAGTTTAGGTACGTTATTTGTGCCTTCAAATATCCTTTGATTCATGTGACCTGGTGTGTTTAAATCAGACCGCTTCTCATACTATGTCTCTGTGTAAGTCTGACTTATTACGAGCGAGCGAAGCGAGCAAGTTCATACTTGGTGTGACTATAAAAATGAGTATGAGCGGCCCGCCGGCCGGCCGTGCTCACGCTTTTCAGAGGCTTATATCTCTGGAACCATAAGTCCGATTAACATTCATTTTTTTGTTGGGTAGCCCAATCCTTCCTGCCGCGAATGAGACCATGCCGAATCCTCTCCGTCGAGGACTGACGGAGATTGCTATGTGTGTGTGACCAATATCATATTTAGACAAATGCATTTACGACAAAGTTTGATTACATATGATAGCTTCGCGCTCGCTCGTTCATCGCCGAACACGGCTATTACTGGTTCTATGTCTTGTATAAGTGTGATGATAAGCATGTTTCGTTATCAACGTTGACGATATATTTGCTTGCCCTCTCTGAGTCTTCCCAATAGAAGCATTCACGTCTTTACGTCTCTCCATAGTGCGTAATTTACACGTTTGTATGTGTGTGTGTGTGTTTCGTGCAGGTGTTTGTTGTTCAATGACATTATCTGGTCTTGTGCCCATTTCAGTTTAGGTACGTTATTTGTACCTTCAAATATCCTTTGATTCATGTGTCCTGGTATATTTAAATGAGACCGCTTCTCATACTATGTCTCTGTGTAAGGCTGACTTATTTTATGTCTTGTATAAGTGTGATGATAAGCATGTTTCGTTATCAACGTTGACGATATTTTTGCTTGCCCTCTCTGACTTCTGGTCTGCAAATGCTGGTTTTAATATGTTCCGTTGTTTAGTGTCTATTTTACATGTTTGTCTGTGTTTTTCGCAGGCATCTGCTATGTGAAGATTATTTTCTGCTCTTCTATTCGTTCCAGTTCAGGTAAGCTGTTGTCGTGTTTTATCTGAACACAGTTCATTTGTCTGATGTTCACTCATTTAAATGATGAGGCATTGCTTGTGTCTGGGCCTATGATAGCACATGATTACTCAACAAGCTCTGATGTATGTTTTGCGCTTGTGTGTGTGTGTTCTGTATTTGTGTATTGAGTCTCGTATACACCCGAGTATTTGTCTGTTGTTTGTCAGTGTGTCGCGTATCTCCGTTGATGTTGTGGTGGGTGGCGCCATCTATGCGACCAGCTGGGGGAATACTAGAATCACCAGTAGACTCGCTCGTTGGTGAGTTTTATTTTTCTGACAAGAAAACACGTGACAAATACACCCGAGATCTAATTATTTAATTAGATCTGTGTCTGGTCTTAGTTTCAAAACTATACCGTCAATGATGATTTTCAGCTTGTGTCTGGGCCTATGACACTGTCGTAATGATTTGAAAACAAGCTCTGATAGAAACTTCACGCGTCTAACTTCATGTGTACTCGTCAACGATGTTTGTGTGTGTTCTAATTAACTTGTGCTGGTTGGTTCCAGGTTTCCACTGCATAATTCCGCTCTTCATGCGACCACCTGCTAATTACAGGTATTTGTTGGCCTATATTACTCATGCTTGGTTTATTTCCATTTTATTTAGCTGCTTATGATAGTTTAGAACAGTGGTTTCCAAACTTTTGCAGGCTGGCTCCCCGGTGAATTCCTGGCGCCCCCTCTCCCACACACATACGCACAGACACATGAACACACAGACACACACACAGGAAACAAACAAATGTGTATTTCACTAATATAACCCAAATTAGTAAAACAATATATGTTTAGCAGTTTTAACCGTTTCAGCAACATGGAATGGTAGATAAACATTGCACCAGTAACCTTCATTGTCATTCATTGTACGCCTGCTTCGTCCTCACCGCACCCCAGATCTTTCCACGGCCGGTACCGCTCACTTTGGGAGCCACTGGTTGAGAACAGTGGTCCGTAACGTGATGAATTAAACGTCGGACTGGATTGGAGAACAAATGTGTGTTATATCGACCCGAATTCGTTTCTACTAACTTCATGACATTCGTGCAGGTGTTTGTTGTTGTTTTATTTATGGGTCCTGGTGTGTGTGTGTGTTTAAATCAGACCGCTTCTCATACTATGTCTCTGTGTAAGTCTGACTTATTACGAGCGAGCGAAGCGAGCAAGTTCATACTTGGTGTGACTAGAAAAATGAGTATGAGCGGCCCGCCGGCCGGCCGGACGTGGTCACGCTTTTCAGAGGCTTATATCTCTGGAACCATAAGTCCGATTAACATGCATTTTTTTGTTGGGTAGCCTCATCCTTCTTGCCGCGGATGAGACTAAGCCGAATCATGTCAGTGCCCACTGTGGCACGTGGCACGTCCCAAATGCCCTCCTACTTTTTCGAAAACAACTTTTTACCCGTTTTTCAGGGGCTTATCTCTGGAACCATAAGTCCGATTAACATGCATTTTTTGTTGGGTAGCCCAATCCTTCCTGCCGCGAATGAGACCATGCCGAATCATGTCAGTGCCCAGTGGGGCACGTGCCATATGCCCTTTTATATTTTAGCGGAAAACTTTGCCCATGCTTTTTGAGTCTTATATCTCTGGAACCGTAAGTCGGATTAACAAGCGGTTTTCTTTGTTGGGTAGCAATCTCCGTCGAGGACTGACGGAGATTGCTATGTGTGTGTGACCAATATCGTATTTAGACAAATGCATTTACGACAAAGTTCGATTACATATGATAGCTTCGCGCTCGCTCGTTCATCGCCGAACACGGCTATTACTGGTTCTATGTCTTGTATAAGTGTGATGATAAGCATGTTTCGTTATCAACGTTGACGATATATTTGCTTGCCCTCTCTGAGTCTTCCCAATGGAAGCATTCACGTCTTCACGCCTCTCCATAGTGCGTAATTTACACGTTTGTATGTGTGTGTGTTTCGTGCAGGTGTTATTCAATGGCATTATCTGGTCTTGCGCCCATTACAGTTTAGGTACGTTATTTGTGCCTTCAAATCTTCTTTGATTCATGGGTCCTGGTGTGTTTATATCAGACCGCTTCTCATACTGTGTATCTGTGTAAGTCTGACTTATTCTATGTCTTGTATAAGTGTGATGATAAGCATGTTTCGTTATCAACGTTGACGATATATTTGCTTGCCCTCTCTGACTTTCTCCCTGCAAATGCTGGTTTTAATATGTTCCGTTATTTAGTGTCTATTCTACATGTTTGTCTGTGTTTTTCGCAGGCATCTGCTATGTGAAGATCATTTTCTGCTCTTCTATTCGTTCCAGTTCAGGTAAGCTGTTGTCGTGTTTTATCTTAACACAGTTCATTTGTCTGATGTTCACTCATTTAAATGATGAGCCATTGCTTGTGTCTGGGCCTATGATAGCACATGATTACTCAACAAGCTCTGATGTATGTTTTGCGCTTGTGTGTGTGTGTTCTGTATTTGTGTATTGAGTCTCGTATACACCCGAGTATTTGCCTGTTGTTTGTCAGTGTGTCGCGTATCTCCGTTGATGTTGTGGTGGGTGGCGCCATCTATGCGACCAGCTGGGGGAATACTAGAATCCCCAATAGACTCGCTCGCTGGTGAGTTTGATTTATCTGACAAGAAAACACGTGACAAATACACCCGAGATCTAATTATTTAATTAGATCTGTGTCTGGTCTTAGTTTCAAAACTATACCGTCAATGATGATTTTCAGCTTGTGTCTGGGCCTATGACACTGTCGTAATGATTTGAAAACAAGCTCTGATAGAAACTTCACGCGTCTAACTTCATGTGTACTCGTCAACGATGTTTGTGTGTGTTCTAATTAACTTGTGCTGGTTGGTTCCAGGTTTCCACTGCATAATTCCGCTCTTCATTCGACCACGTGCTAATTACAGGTATTTGTTGGTCTATATTATTCATGCTTGGTTTATTTCCATTATATTTAGCTGCTTATGATAGTTTAGAACAGTGGTTTCCAAACTTTAGCAGGCTCCCCGGTGAATTCCAAGCGCTCCCTCTCCCACACACGCACAACAACATGTATTTAATATAGCGCCAAATGTACAATGGTGCGATGACAGCATGAAATCAAAACAATATAATATGTATGTTATAATATGTATATAATAAGTGAAACAAATGAATAGCTAAGAGCATGACAAAATTGAACAGGCGTATATACAACAGAAAAACACGAAACCATTCAACAGGGAGAGGTAGACTCAAGAAGATGTGCATGAAGAGCAGAAGAGAAGGGTCGAAGTGAAGGAGATGACCGGATACGAGAAGGCATAGAGTTAAAGAGACGAGGAGCAAAGAAGTAGAAAGATTTCGCCGACCAGGTCGACTCCAAAACTGCTCGAGGACGGTGAAGAGAGTGAAGACGACGACCTGAGTGTTGAGGTTTAGATAGTAGAGAGCGGAGGTAAGAAGGAGAGGAGGGTGAGCGGATAATTTTAAAGATAAAGATAAGACAGCACAGTTTATAGTTAATCCGAGCCTGAACAGGAAGCCAGCCAAGTTTATGTAAGTAGGGAGAAGTTGACGTGCGCGGAGGAAGACGGAAGACAAAGCGACATGATTGGTTCAATAACATTTGTAGGGAGCGAAGAGATTTAGATGAGGTGTGAAGAAACAGATAGTTACAATAGTCTAAACGATGGAAAATTAAGGATTGGATGAGCGTAATGGCCGAGTTAGTGTCAATGTAAGGACGGATGGGATAGAGTTGTCTGAGAATGAGCCTGCAGGATCGCGATATATGCGCAAAATTGTTAGCGAATGACAGAGAGGGATCGAAGTAGACCCCAAGATTACAAACACAAGCAGATAGGGAGACAGAGAGAGAGAGGCGGGGAAGAGATTCTTGGAGGATGGAAGACCATGTATTCGGTTTTAGAATGGTTGATGATGAGTTGGCGGGAAGATACCCAGGATGTGATGCCCATTAGAGCAGATTATAAGATAATTTTGACATCGGAACGTATAGTTGCATATCATCAGCGTAGATATGATATGAAATGGGGAATTTACGTAGAATAGGGCAGAGAGAAGACATATATAGATGGAAAAGGAGAGAACCAAGAATAGAGCCCTGAGGCACACCGTTAGAAAGCAAAAGAGGGAAAGAAAATGAAGAGTTAGAACCATAAAATCTGAAAAATATGAAATCATGAGAAAGAGAGCAGAAGAGGATAAGCCAGCAGAAGCCAGGTCTTTGAGCAATATAGGGTGATTTGCAAGATCGAAGGCGGAGGAAAGATCAAGTAGGACGAGGAGGACTGCATCACCAGGCAAAGGATTGGAAGATATCATTTACAAGGAAAAGTAAGAGATTCTGTGGAATGATGTGAGACGAAACCGGACTGGAATGGGTCGAGAATAGGATTTATCACAGGAGAGAGTTGTTCGTGAATAGCTGATTCAAGGAGTTTGGAAGGAAGACTTGAAAGCGATATAGGACAATAATTATTGAACAACAAGAACAAATGTGTGATGAGTTTTATTGTGAAATACACGTTTGTTTGTGAAATGCACAAATATAACCCAATTTAGTAAACCAATATATATTGAGCAGTTTTAACCGTTTCAGCAACATGGAATGGTAGATAAACATTGCACCAGTAACCTTCATTGTCGTTCATTGTACGCCTGCTTCGTCCTCACCGCCCCCAGATCTTTCCACGGCCGGTACCGCTCACTTTGGGAGCCACTGGTTGAGAACAGTGGTCCGTAACGTGATGAATTAAACGTCGGACTGTATTGGAGAACAAATGTGTGTTATATCGACCCGAATTCGTTTCTACTAACTTAATGACATTAGCGCAGGTGTTTGTAGTTAGAGAGTAGTATCTGGTCTTGCGCCCATTACAGTTTAGGTACGTTATTTGTGCCTTCAAATCTGCTGTGATTCATGGATCCTGGTGTGTTTAAATCAGACCGCTTCTCATACTATGTCTCTGTGTAAGTCTGACTTATTACGAGCGAGCGAAGCGAGCAAGTTCATACTTGGTGTGACTAGAAAAATGAGTATGAGCGGCCCGCCGGCCGGCCGTGGTCACGTTTTTCAGAGGCTTATATCTCTGGAACCATAAGTCCGATTAACTTGCATTTTTTTTGTTGGGTAGCCCAATCCTTCCTGCCACGAATGAGACCATGCCGAATAATGTCAGTGCCCAGTGGGGCACGTGTCATATGCACTTTTATATTTTAGCGGAAAACTTTGCCCATGCTTTTTGAGAGTCTTATATCTCTGGAACCGTAAGCCCGATCAACAATCGGTTTTCTTTGTTGGGTAGCAATCTCCGTCGAGAACTGACGGAGATTGCTGTGTGTGTGATCAATATCGTATTTAGACAAATGCATTTACGACAAAGTTTGATTACATATGATAGCTTCGCGCTCGCTCGTTCATCGCCGAACACGGCGCCTTACTGGTTCTATGTCTTGTATAAGTGTGATGATAAGCATGTTTCGTTATCAACGTTGACGATATATTTGCTTGCCCTCTCTGAGTCTTCCCAATGGAAGCATTCACGTCTCTCCATAGTGCGTAATTTACACGTTTGTATGTGTGTGTGTGTGTTTCGTGCAGGTGTTTGTTTTTCAATGGCATTATCTGGTCTTGCGCCCATTACGGTTTAGGTACGTTATTTGTGCCTTCAAATCTGCTGTGATTCATGTGTCCTGGTGTGTTTAAATCAGACCGCTTCTCATACTGTGTATCTGTGTAAGTCTGACTTATTCTATGTCTTGTATAAGTGTGATGATAAGCATGTTTCGTTATCAACGTTGACGATATATTTGCTTGCCCTCTCTGACTTTCGCCCTGCAAATGCTGGTTTTAATATGTTCCGTTATTTATAGTCTATTCTACATGTTTATCTGTGTTTTTCGCAGGCATCTGCTATGTGAAGATTATTTTCTGCTCTTCTATTAGTTCCAGTTCAGGTAAGCTGTTGTCGTGTTTTATCTTAACACAGTTCATTTGTCTGATGTTCACTCATTTAAATGATGAGCCATTGCTTGTGTCTGGGCCTATGATAGCACATGATTACTCAACAAGCTCTGATGTATGTTTTGCGCTTGTGTGTGTGTGTTCTGTATTTGTGTATTGAATCTCGTATACACCCGAGTATTTGCCTGTTGTTTGTCAGTGTGTCGCGTATCTCCGTTGATGTTGTGGTGGGTGGCGCCATCTATGCGACCAGCTGGGGGAATACTAGAATCACCAGTAGACTCGCTCGTTGGTGAGTTTGATTTGTCTGATTAGAAAACACGTGACAAATACACCCGAGATCTAATTATTTAATTAGATCAATGTCTGGTCTTAGTTTCAAAACTATACTTAGGCAGTTCAAATTCAGACGATTTTCTGTTCACATGTATCCTATGTACTGTCTAATGTGAGACAACGATACATTACTAGGGGCGTGTTTCATTATCACTAACGTAAGCGCTGAAGGAAGTTGATGGAAGTGAACGGATAATGAAACACTTTGTGAAGTGATACATCAATGACGCTTGTTTGACTATTTTGAACAGCTGAGTGCGAATAAATCCACAATCTTTCTGGTCCAAAAAATTTGTTTTGCTGAATTTTAGTTCATGGATTCATTAATTCCATATGGAGCTGCGCTAATCTCAGCATTGTCGGATTTACACAAATAGCACACAAATACTTTAAGCCGTCCGCTATGGCGAACAAAATGCTCACACAAAATATATTCTATATTATATAGTCCTCAACAAATATATTCTATTCCTCTATTCAATTCCAAAACAAACAGCACACGGGAAAGGGAATGTCGCTAAAGCGCAATGATTGCCTAATGCCTTCTGCTTCAAGCCTTCCGAGTGAAGCGCAGTGAAGTACTTCACTCCAACTTCAGCATTGATAATGTAACACTGTGAAGCGCTTCCTAGCGCTTCAGCATTGATAATGAAACACGCCCTAGGTCGCACGTGATTGATTGTCGCACGTGATGATAAGCACGTTCTGATATCTACACAATGTGAAGATATCACTGCTTGCCCTCTCTGACGTTGTTATTGTTATATCTGGTCACAGTGCTGGTATAAATCACCAGTCTGCTTGTACTGTATATTGTCACTGTCGACAGGTGGACATTGACTGCTATCCCGGGCTCTCCAAAACTCCACCGCCACTGTCTCACTAGGTGCGTCTGTGTGTGTGTCAGTATCTATATGTGGCTGTCTGTGTGTGTGTCAGTTTCTATATGTGGCTGTCTGTGTGTGTGTGTTTGTGTTTTACACACTGTTACCGTCAATGATGATTTTCAGCTTGTGTCTGGGCCTATGACACTGTCGTAATGATTTGAAAACAAGCTCTGATAGAAACTTCACGCGTCTAACTTCATGTGTACTCGTCAACGATGTTTGTGTGTGTTCTAATTGACTTGTGCTGGTTGGTTACAGGTTTCCACTGCATAATTCCGCTCTTCATGCGACCACGTGCTAATTACAGGTATTTGTTGGCCTATACTATTCATGCTTGGTTTATTTCCATCTTATTTAGCTGCTTATGATTTGATTCACTCTGTAGGCACTTCAGTTTAGAACAATGATCCTTAACATGTGGGGAATTAAACGCCGAACTGGAGAATATATGTGTTAGATCGATCCCGATTCGTTTCTAGACATTTTACTGTTGTGGAAAAATGAAGAGTTGGCTCATTACGCTCCAGTGGAATTTTCCGAGCGTTCAGTTAATACTGAATTATCAGCATGATTCGCCAACAAGCACTGACCACCACTGCGAGCTGCCAGGGAGTTTCAATGTGGCTGTGAGCGATTCACAATGTGACTGTTGATTTGTTTCAGAGACTGAGGTTTGCAGAGATGCAACACACCAATTGGCGTGCCGGAGAGAACATTGGTATTGGAACAATCGAACGGATTTGTGCATTGTATTCTCAAATACACGCGTACATAAAACTGATATATTTTCTCAGGGTTTGAAAAAACCCATTGTTTTTTTGTTTTTTACACAAATCCAAAAAAGGATTGTACCATGCTATTATAGTATACAGGTAAACATTTTAGTACCACTTACCAAATTTTTTTTAAATATTAAATAAAATCATAAATATGTACACACATGATCTTGAATTTCACCTTGTGGCATCTATAGGCAACGAAAGTTTTAAAGCGCTTCCAATTGCCAAAACAGTCCATTTTAAACACCCATATGGCCAATGGCCTTATTTATGAAAATCTAGTGACTAAAAATCGTTTTGTCCATGGAAGTTAATTCATCAGTAAACACAGTTTTGTTTAACTCAGGGGTTTTTCATAGAAACTCAAATGTGTTTTCGTAAAAAT
Organism: Sacculina carcini; assembly: GCA_916048095.2. NCBI lineage: Eukaryota > Metazoa > Arthropoda > Thecostraca > Sacculinidae > Sacculina > Sacculina carcini. The sequence goes on along the minus strand of OU696581.1, from coordinate 1,208,516 downwards.
GAAGGATTTATCATAAATACCACCTACGATGCTTCCCCAGCAAAAACCAAAAATGTTTCCCATATCGTGCAACCCTAAAAAATCATTTGTCAAAAAAACTAATTTAAAAAAAGGTTTTTAATTTTTTATAAACCCTTCGGTTTAAACCACACAAACCCTGTATTTTCTCACCGAGGACTTCTCGAAACAAGAACAGACCGCCGATCGATTGCCCATAGAATGGGACATTTAGAAGTATTCTGTGAGTTTCTCCGGTAGCCCGTACCCAGTCCTGTGTAACGGCATTCACATCGACACGATGGAGGGGCTAAGGTCTAAAGATGTGGGGGCTTGGCGAAGCATAAAGAACTACTCGTACGCAGAATCGAACTCGAACTTAAACCAAAATTACAGGGCTTCATTTAGAGTGGTGAAAAGATTAATGTTCATGATTATGCTTTCGGTAGACGGTGCTTTCGGTAGTCGGGAGTTTAGAGGGGCTTGGCAAATGTGAGAAGCCCACCTTGGCTACGCCACTGCCGAGCCCCCTCACGACACTGCGATACGACGGAGCGTGAAGTTTATTGATAAGTGCGCCGGGCGCCACATACAAAGCATGACAACTCGACAAGATGCCGGCTACGCAACAAACACAAATTCACAATACATATGATGAACGCGAGCTTGGAATATATACACAAGTAAAAAACCAACTCGACGCCTGAGAAAACCGCAAATATGTGTGATGACAGGTGATATTTAAACGTGACGTCACTGCACCAACAGCAAAGAGAAACTCGTGACCGACTGTTAATTCACTTCTGGTGTGTTATTCAACACACTTGACGTACCGCGTGTTTCAGTAGGGTCTGTCACGACCACCGCCTCCGCCATACTCCCTGCGCATTGGGCCTCCTCCGCCGCCACCGCCGCGATATCCACCACCGCCGCCACCACCACCACCAGGGCGTGCCGTGTGACAGCGGTTGCACTCGTTCCTCCACGCGAAGTTCACATTGCCGCAACTTTCGTCCGGGCACTTCCAATCGTCGCCTGCATTTCCACACGCACGCAGAGCTGAATGACGGTTCAAGCCACCAACTGATTAGTGCTGAGCTTATTATAGGAGCTTATATGGGCAATTGACTGACCAGACACTGGTCTAACACACACACACAGGGGGGGAAAGGGTCACTGACCTCCGAACGACGGACCTCCACCAGCACCACCTCCACGACCTCTTCCACCTCCACGGCTACCTCTACCGCGTCCAAATCCCCCTTGAGTGCGGTCACTGGACGTTCGCCGCTCGGCCATCGACACCTGGATCTGGTTGCCGCGGAAGTCCTTGCCCGAGAACCAGCTGATGGCCGACGTAGCGGCGTCGGCGTCCTCGTAGGTCACAGTGCACTCGCCTTTCGGCTGACCAGTCGCCTTGTCCTTGTAGATCCAGATGCGTGGCAGGCCAGTGCGGTTGTCCGTCTGTGTGTGTCAATCAAATCTTGAACCAGTCGCAAACGAGCTCACACTTTCAACGTTAAAGGCCTCAAGTGACAGCTGCTACACGGGAAGAAGCCGAAACTTATGAACTTATGAAAAGCCGTACCCCGTGCACAAGGACGGAAGACGTATTTAAGAGGGTCACCTCCCCAGAATGCATGTCACAACACATGACCGGCATCTGGTACCATCATTTACTGCTGGGTGGACAGGGTATATGCCCAAATAAATTCTCCGCCGGGTTTCGAACCACATTTGTTAGGCGAATGTGCCACACACGGAGTCCAACAAACAACCTTTAAACTTTAATACAATCGAAATGGCAGCGTTACTGTGGTTAGGCCACATCGGCACTAAACTATACCGCGCATTAACGAGAGAGCAATGTATAACAATGAGCCCGTCACACACCTTGATGCGTCCGATTGAGCCGAAGAACTCGCCGATTTCCTCAGTGTTGATATCGGTCGGCAGACCACCAACAAATATCGAGTCGGAAAACACCTGCCGGTAGTCACCACCATCGGCACCTCCACCGTCATAACCAGACCCTGCCAGGAAGCGGGGTCGCAACAAGTCAGCACTCGCACGTGATGCAACATTTGCGCATCGACATCTCGCATTGATCAAAAGTGGCGACACATTAATATCAGTGGCTAGAAAGAACGACTCGTCGGCCAACGCTGGTCGTGGAAATTCTGGCAATGCTTGCATGGATACCGTGCTGAGAAATGCTCTCAATTTGGATAGAAAATGATGCCTGATCACCCGGACGCTGATTTCCTTGATGCTGTATAATTTTCAGTATGACGAAGTTGTCCAAGCGTGGACGGGATCAGTCAGTTTGCAAGTTGGACTGCTGTTGCTGCATCTGGCTTTCCAGATGTCACACCTCTGACAGAGCAGCGCCGACTAATACCACAATTCCAGGACGACTGCACCACTAGTCGATGATCAACACACAATGCTCGCCTACCGAAGACCAATATATGGGCCGTCGCAAGAAGTACCAAGACCTCACCAAATACCAAATCCTTTTATTCGATTCCAACGTACCCTCATCATGGATTGTGCTCTACTTCAGTGAAAAACGGCATACAATATCGATACTCAATATTCAGCTAAACAGATAAAATAAAAATAAATGAATACTATAAAATGCAGAAGATAAAAATATAACATATTTCACTTAATATACGAGTATATGGATATATTCACGAGAGCAGCTACAAAACCCATCGGTAAAATTATGCTGATTCATTCCTTTATAAGATTATATTCATGTCCATCGTCGATACGACTGCCAATATCAAGAACAATGAATGTGAGCACTTATTAAGACGAAGCACCGGGAGCAACAACTCTGCGAGATCACTGGAGTTCGAAGAAGTTGCGGCCTCAAGAGTTCGAAGAAGTTGGCGACCTCAAGATTCACCTCAAAGACCACTGCGAATAGGAACGAATAGAGATGCTGCATGTTTCATTCAACAAATGTGAAATCCACGCGCCAAAACAGGCACGACGCACTTGACGAAAGACTGCAGTTTGAATTCATATCCAAGTTCTATACTCTTGTACACACTGCAAGTTCGTGACACCCCTACACATCCGTGAATGCAAGTCGAATTTTTCTTATACTATCACCGTACCAATATACCATTGAATGACCCATGTTTGATTGCTGCATCATAGCAACAGTCGAAACACAGACCCGAGATACGTTAACATAGAAACAAACACAAGCAACCAACAACGCATTAGGACACAAATACCTTTCGCAGACGTCCGTTGTTTTTACCTTTATTATAGCCACCATGAGAACCTCTGCTATTTTGACACACAGATATCAGTGTCGATCGTGGCGCACACACCGTAGTCGTAGCGAGTGTTGGAAACAAACACAACAAACAAACACAAACAACAACACATTGGTTGAGGCGAAACAACGGCGACCGACCGGTGCCAGACAGTTGCTGCGGGACACGACGATGACACTTGATTAACATCCCACCACCCTGTTCTAACTTTCCTCATGTTCCTTTCATCAGGGAGCTGTCACAATATGGTACAATAATCGAATAACACGCGACAGTGTACCATTTTGAATTTCCCCCGATAGTGGAACACGAATGACGAAACGAATTCAGTATGGCTTGGTTCTCACAAGAAGGCCTCTATAAACCGATTGTTTCACTTGAATATCATTATTTAACGTTCTAGAAACCACTATTGAATGTTATCACACTGATGACTCAATACCTCGATAATGACTGAAACGTTAGACAATTGATAGCACACCTCCAACCTCAACGTAGACACCAACAATGTGAAATCTTACCAGCAGATTGGAACTGTCAATGCCTCTCACACCAACACCAATAAACCATGATTATTCCGAGAAAATTCAGGAAGCTCTTTTCTTGCTTACCTTCTATATACTTGTCAGGATGAACCATCCACAATAATTTGTGGCACACACTGCAGATGATGTAAACACATCAGACATGACCGACTTAATCATGATCAGCTTCACAAACGAACCCATTGCTTCAACACTGATTTAATCTGCTCCTTCACCAGAAAGCCACGTTGTGACCTGTACCCTATTTACTCATTACGTGCTGCTTCATTTTAGGGGGACGATACCTCGGGACAAGTACAAGTTTCTCTTGAAAAGAAGCTTGTCACGTCAAAACCTCGTTCAGACCATTATCAGAACTCCTTAAAGTAGAAAACGTCGAATTTCAATTCTCAGTTAACCACCAAAACATGCTGCAAAGTCCATTTTCCTTCACCTCACCCATCGATCGAAATCCTGTCGATAACCTCAAATGACCGAGGATTTACCATGTTGCAATGAAGGATTATTACGGGAACCATTGTTACAACACATTATATCCACACATACACGCAAGAACAATGAAATAGGGGTGCCAAGAAGAACAGCAATAGAAGAAATGTCAACACATAACAAATCCCAACCACCGCAGGGCGGTTGCCTTTGAAAGGTTCAAGTAAAAAACTATAGAGAAAGTTGGTAAAATGAAGAAAATTAGAGAAAGGTGCGAGCAACAATCCAGTGTAGTAAGGCGCCCCACACACCGAAGAAAAAACAGTTTGGAGCATCTGTAGGAAGTAGAAAACGAAGAAAAGAAAACAAGTTGGTGAAAAGAAATACTTGAATGAAAACACGCTAGATAGTGGTGTTTCACCGACCTGCTGTAATCGCCGCCGTTTCTGGAACCACCGCGATAATCACCACCACGACCACCTGCGACAACAGTGGCAAAATAATTCGTGAATTAAAATAAAACAGTACACCAATATGATATAGTAGATTGTGTTGATTATGAGCCAAAGATAGGCTCAGTTATTTTCTGGAACCCGCAATGCATTTATATAAAGATATACAATATTTTACCACGAAAGACAGAATAATTTTAATAACAGAAAACAATACCAGAAGAGCGGACCAAGAATTACCTCCGTAATTATCACGACGACCGTACCCATCTCTATCTTCCCTGTCGCGACCTCCTCCGTAACCTCCTCCACCCCGTCCACCGCCTCCGTAACCTCCTCCGCCGTCACGTCCACCGCCTCCGTAGCCTCCTCCGCCGTCACGCCCGCCACCTCCGTAACTTCCTCCGCCGTCACGTCCCCCACCTCCGTAACCTCCCCCGCCGTCACGTCCGCCACCTCCGTAACCTCCCCCGCCGTCACGCCCGCCACCTCCGTAACTTCCCCTGCCGTCACGTCCGCCACCTCCTCCCCCGTAGCCTCCTCCGCCGTCACGTCCGCCACCTCCGTAACCTCCTCCGCCGTCACGTCCACCGCCTCCGTAGCCTCCTCCGCCGTCACGTCCACCGCCTCCTCCTCCATAACCTCGACCGCCATCATACCCTCCCCCTCCCTTGGCGCCACCTAATGATACCATGAACGGTAACAAAACGCAGTTACCGTATATACTCGCATATAAGCCGAGTTTAGAAGTATAAAATACAATGCTGAAATCAGGGGGTCGGCTTATATGCGCATAAAACAAAATGAACACAAGGACAGATACTAATGCCAATTTTCCAGCCACACGTTTTCATCGCTATCTGACTCTTTATTTGGTTGTGTGTCACCAGTGGCGAGCCGTAACCAAGCTAGAGCTAGTGATGAAGCCGACGTCATTGGTACACGGTTTGATTTCTTAGAAATAACACGCTCAAACAGAGGCAGTCGAAGAGGGAAATCAGAGGCAGCCAATTGGTAGGCAGCCAATTGGTAGGCAGCGCGTGGGAAGGGGGACGAGGGTCACGTGGCGTACAGAAGAACAGCAAGCCAATGGGGCAAACGTGAGCACGCGGCCACAGAATTTAAAAGTGTGCTGAAGTTTGATAATTTTAGTTGTAAAATTATTTCTACAATAAACCATGTCTGGAGAAAAAAGGAAACGTATGTCCTATACTGCTGACTTCAAGCTAAAAGTGATAAAGGTCGCAGAAGAAACAAGCAACCTGGAGGCAGGAAGAAAGTTTGGTGTAGAAGAAAGCAATGTCAGACGATGGAGAAAGGATACAGCACTGGATATTGCACCTAAGGCCAAACAAAAATATGGAGTAAAATGAGATAAGTTGAGTGTCCGCTTATATGCGGGTTTTTGCAAAAACCGGCCATTTTAAAGCAGTTTTAAAGGGTCGGCTTATATGCGAGTATATACTATGCGACTATATACTATATACTGATGAGACTCGATGACATTTTTTGAATCTTATATACTTAATTTCATTTAGCGTGGAGTATAATTTAGCGTAGCATATTTTCATTTCTCGAATAGCGTATTGTAATTAAAATTTGATGTCTGGCGTATCGAGAAAATAGTTATCACGTGAAGTATATTTCGTGTTGGCTTTGAAGTTAGTTTTTTTTATTTCGGGATAGGACAGGACAGGATACAGCTGCATTAATCCAAGGGGGGTGACAACCCTGTCGGATTATCGCTCCCCCCTTGGTGTGGCAGTACAGGGAGGGAAGAAGCAGAGGGTACGCTTTTATTCGCCTCTTACGACATGCAGCGAGTACGGCGGCAGTATTCTTATCCCCTGACCGCAGGGTTCTTGAAGTTAGTGCTGAGATTTGAATTCAACGGAATTGTGTTGGAGATATGAGAGATAGGAAGTGATCAGTGGTTGATGATTGTGTTAAAACGTGTGCATAATTTCATTGTCTTTTTATTAGTGTTCTAAATAAAAGCTTTTACACGTATTATGATACTACTCACCGTACTTGTTGCCACCATTATCGTACCCGCCACCCGACGAATATTCATAGTTGGACGAATACGGATCGTAGGCTGCGAAAACACAAAGGTAGAAAAAACGAATAAAAACGGCATTTAACGGCATGGACTAGTCTTAGGAGCACCCAGTTGCTCAAATTTTACTATATGCAAACATTTCAAACGTGCATTACCTTCCGACATTGTTGAAAAATTTACAAAAACTTCAGCAGGAACAACACCAAACACGAACTGCCGACGTCAGCGTACAAGAAACAAAATGGATGACAAGACGGACGATCGGTGCACGATAGAAATACATTGTAATTTATAATCTGAGGGTAAAAGTTTGCATAAAAATTTTGAATGCAATGAAAATTTACTCAATTAATATATTTAGGGAATAATATATTAGATCATTCGATGAACCACAAGAACTTCATAAACTCGAACAATAATATGAAACTGAATCTACACGACCACCACAGTATGTACAAAATCAACATTATAATATAAAAGTATCCTAAACATTCCCTTTTGATCAATCCAGTATCAATGAACACTAAATGAATGAACGTGAGTGGTAGCTTTGATGTAACATGCGACAAATACGCCAATCAAAATATTACCTCGTGGGTGATACAAATCTACACTCTCGCCTCTTGTATTCTCGAAGAATAGAATAATATCTCACAATACTGGATTCATGAGGAAATGATGGTGGGTAAAAATTTCTAACTCGTTGGTTTTCATAACATTGCCCAGTTTCCGGTTAGAGCTGTCTAACGGTATTTCCGGTTCATTCGATGCCCGTCCCAATGTTTTGATGGTGTTTGTGCTGCTGAAGTTTGATCAGTCGTATTAATTTGTTGGGCGAGTGAGTTTTCTCAGTTTCTAGAATCATAAGCATTCAACTTTTTTAAGTACTGCTGGTTTTTGCTATTGTGTTCCTGTGTACGTGGATGGTCGTGGTGTGATTTTCAATGGGCGCAGTCTGCGTTAGCTCCAAATTTACAGCTCAGTGGTTAGGCGCTGAACTCTTGTATCAGAGGTTCGCGGTTCGAATCCTGGCCCGGGTTCGTTCATCAACACCGCTTGAGTCTACCGGGAGTCCCCACTGTAGATGGGCGCACAGTGGGGCGCGCCATATAGTCTCAACTAGCTAGTGCGCGCTTACAAAAGCGACAATAACAACACCAATAGCTCCAAAATTTCATTTTTCTTATTAGTTTTTGTGTGGGTGTGTGTACATATGTCCTATTTGAGCACTGAGGTTGTATTTTACATCTTTCTGCTTGTGTGTGCGCGTGTCTGTGACTTGGCGAACCTATGTGTATGTTTGCTCGCTCGCTTTCTTGTGCCAGGACGGCTGTGGTCTCACCGATGATCAACTCGAGCTGGTCAAGTCGGCCGTCGACGCCGCCGCCGCGTCACACTGGAACATCGACGCGGCCGACGTCTGGGGCGCGGCCACTGACGCCAGCAGTCCGCCCGGCGTCGTCGCCGCCGTCCGTCCGTCGGCGCAGTCTGCCCAGGCGCACCTGCAGGAGCTGGGACGGCAGCTGCTTCAGCATGCCGCCGACGGCGAGGCGGATCACGTGGAAGAGCTCATGCTTCGTGGCGCTCCTCTCACGTCAGACTGGGTCAGTTTGGGTGTCATCATCTTGTCGTCCAGTGTCTCTTGCGTCAGTTGTGCTGTTTCCTCCGACAGTTCACGCTGAGATCAATCTTCAATCTGGCAGGCTACACAGTTTACAGTTTGTATACGCGTAGCGATTGTATTTTTGTATATATATATATATATATATATATATATATAGTTATTTGTACATATATTTGTATTATATTATATATACAACATGTACATACATACATATACATACATACATACATACATACACAACATATACATATACAACATATATTTGTATGTTATTTGTATGTCTTCGGCACTTTCTGCACCCGAATGCTCGTATTATTTTGGACTTGACGGTACATGTGTGTGTGTGTGTTTGTCTCGTATCATGTTTGTGTGTGTTTATGTGGTTGGTGGTGGGGCAGTTGGGCACATCACCACTGCATATGGCCGCTATGTACGGCCACCGTGGCGTCGCCGAGCTGCTGCTGTCGTCGGGCATTGTGCGTGACGTGCGTACCAAGGTCGACAAGACGCCGCTGCATCTGGCAGCCACACAGGGATACACGGACATTGTCCAACTACTGCTGGCCAACGGGGCGGCTGTCGACCTGCGTGACATGGTCGGTCTCATTATGTCACGTTTCTCCCCCCCTCTCTTTCTCTGTGATTTTGTATTTCAACCGTGTATTGCCACACACACAAACGAACAATTTCAATAGGTAACACAACTTCAATTGGCAAAAAGACCAGTCAACGGTTAATGCTCATAGACAGGCTTACATTTTACATGCAAAGATAAACACATACAGTCACAAGTGTGTGTATGTGTGTGTGTTATTGTGTTATTTTGTTGATATATCAGTCCAATAATACAGCACATTACCTAGGAAATACGGATCATGTCATGCCACTACTCAATATATATGCATACATAAAAATTTGAATAACAGCATAACAATATAAATGACAGTCGCACGAAGACTTATAGTAGTAAACACAAACACAGACAGACCAACATACAGGACATCACGTGAACTGTGTGTGTGTGTGTGTGTCTTCAATAAGCTGCAGTTATATGTGAGAAGTGCTCCCTCATTTTCTGTTTTTAAAAATAGGGCTAAAAGCATTACCAGTGCATATGTTATGACACGTCACTGCTCGCCATTAAACACCCATATGCGCTATGATGTGTTTTATTCTAATGTTATTGTATTATTCATGTTATTAGATTTACATGTTATCATTGTGCATGCACTAATGTTTCATTCATTGAGAGTGTGATTGAGGTGCGTCTTGTCCTGTATTGAGATTCATATGTATATGTGAGTATATGCGTGTATGATTGTATGTGGGTGTGCACTTGTATGTATGTGTGCATATGTACATGTATGCATGAGTATGTGCATGTAGGCATATAAATGTGGGTGTGGCGCTTTTGAGAATTTGTGAAACTATTGTAAAGGCGCATTCTAAATGTTCAATAAATGAAATGAAAATGTGTGTGTGTGTGTTTGTGTGTGTCAGTTGAACATGACAGCACTGCACTGGGCCGTGGAGCGTGGGCACGTGGGTTGTGCTGAGTGGACGCTGCGCTACGGCGCCGACGTGCATGTGCGCAACAAGTTCGGCAAGACGCCGTTCGATATAGCCGCCGACAGCGAGCACAAGCCGCTACTGGAAGTGTTGCGCGTGAGTGTTGTGTTGCCGCAACCTCGCTAGCCGTCTACACTGATTCCTCATTTCTTAACGAGGAGCCATCTCTTCATTTTACACACACAACACAGCGCTGATAAATTCAATACATTCAGTTGTTACATCAAAGTAACTGTCAAGAGGTTATTAGAAACAAAAATAGACGAATTTGAATTGATAAAACACACATTTATCCTTCTGTACGACATTTAGCTTCCCACTTGGCAACTCTTCCATTCCCCACCAGTGGGGAATTTCCCATAGGTTAAGAATCACTGGTTTAGACTCTCATCTAGACTTAGTATTGAGATTGCCACCTGTAGACTGCATGTGTATATTTTCATGTCGTCTATACTATCATCTAATCCAGTGGTTCTTAAGCTTTTTCAGTGTGTGTACCTCCCTGTATTATCGATCGCTATCGTGTTCAAAGATAATAATACAAATGACGTAATAACTAAAGTATTTCTTTCAATATTCATTCATACAGCTTAAAGCTCTCTCAAGAAGATTGAGCAAGGTTATTTCCAGGAAGAATATAAAACATTGTTTGTTTAATTTTTCACAGCAATCTTCACACATGTCAGGAACCAAGTTCACATCCCCGTAATGCTTATATTTTCACCCGTGCCGTCTAGTCTATCATCTAAGCTATCCACACGTCTCTTTTCATACGCTGTTTTCTGCGTAGACTTTCGTCTAGACTGTCTAAATCTCGCTAGATCAGTGGTTGTGTAAGCTGTGGTGAATCCGCGTCACGTTTCGTCTGCCACACGTTGCCGATACCAGGCACACTTCTTGTTAAATATGCGTGTGTGTGTGTGTGTGTGTGTGTGTGTGTGTCAGAATCACGAGATGTACCGCGTCGACATGGCGGCCGAACAACAACACAATCAGCAACAGTTCGTCATCAAAACCCGCCTGGCCGTCGACAGTATTCTCACGGACAACGTTGACAGCGACGTCAATGAGGACGCCGGTGGTGGCGGTGTTGCGGCGCGGTCGCGACACGACGCCGTGCAGCTGCACACTTCGTCGCCGTACGCTCAGTCATCGTCATCATCGGCGGCAGCTGTTGTCACCGCAACTGCAGGAGCCAATCCTTCATCATCGACGGCTGTGGCGACGGCCGGTACTCGCATTGTTGCTAGAATATCCACCACCACCACCACCTTGGCGACACTGGCCACATCTACGACGGCTGCTCCGGTGTCAGTGTCGGCAGGTCAGTGATGTCTCGGACAGTGGCGGCGCCAGGAGGTTTGTGGTGGGGGGTGAGGAAAAAGATGCCAGTATTTAGTGAAACATGACCAAATGTTCATGGTCAAACACTCATGGTGAGCTTCAACCTTTCTTGTTGCGGGCATGCTGACTGACTGACTGTGTGTATGTGTGTGCGGGTGTTTGTGTAGGTAAAGGCGCAGCGATGCGTTTGCTGGCGTCACACGGAATAACACTGATGCCGGCCGACGAGACTGCCGTCGTGCCAGCCTCTCTCATGTCGGGCAAATGTGTTTCACTCACAGGTAACGCCTGTCTCTGCGTCCTCGTGTGGAGGCGCTTTGTCCTCGCGCCTTATATAGTCCCTCTTTTCTATATCTCAGGGATCGGCAACCCAAAGTGTTGAAAGAGCCATATTGGATTCAATAAAACATGTCTGGAGCCGCTAAATAGATAAGCCTTTAGTGGACTCGGTGGTGCAGTTGTTAGCACACCCGTCTCACAAGCGGGAGGTTCGTGGTTCGAAACCCGGCGGAGCAGAATTTCATTGGGCGAATTCTACAATCCCACAGCCCCTGTACACCCAGCAGTAAATGATGGTACCAGATATCAGTCATGTGTTGTGTCATGCATTCTGGGGGGGTGGCCCTCTCTAATACGTCTTACGTCCTTGTGGCGTCATAGCGTGGAGAGGGTCGGTTCTGCGGTGACAGCGAGCTGTACGGGACACACCTGTGTGTTCATAAGCTTCGGCTTCTTCCCGTGTAGCAGCTGCCACTTACGCATTTAACTTTTAACCTTATAACAAAAAATATATATTTCCCAAGAGCCGCGGGACGCCGACCCCCACTATATCTCATCTGATGTTCCATCTTGTACATCATTCATTCATTCATTCTTGTGCATCATCATCATCATTTCTGATCATCATTTGTGGTGTCTTTTCCGTGTCTCAACTGGTTTGCTTATCTTGCCTTTTCACCGTGGAGACGTCACAAACACTTGTCTATATGTTTGTATGTTTGTGTGTTTATCATACAGCCGCCGGAGCTTTGGCGCTCGGCCAGGCCTCGACTGACACCACATCCACCATGACGGCAGGCAGTGGTCCTGGCTCGATATCACTGGCCGTGCCAGCGGCGGGCGCTGGCGGTCGCAAAATCACCAAAGTTATTCGTCTCACGCCGCAACAGTTCGCCTCACTCGCCAGTAACACTCACTCTCTCTCTCTGTCCTCTGCTTTCTGTCTATTCTTCATCTTCTGTTTTCCTCTCTTCTCTCCTTTCGGCTTTTTGCTTATTTTCGTTTATTTGCCTCTCTCTGCCATCTCACTGGCTCTAATCTCTAGGTTTTTATTCGACAGTTTTCCACGTGCAGTACGTCCAGTCGTGGCGTACACAATTTTGCCGTCGTCAATTCCGCCTGCCTCGTACCACGGCCGCACACTCATACACACTTATTAATACATGCTCAAGTTTTTCTGTTTATTGTAGTTATTAGCGCGGTTAGTCAGCAACAGATGCAACAGTTGCAGCAACAGGATTGGCGTGTTTTTGTCAATGAGCGAGTGTTCCGCAAGCGAGATTGTATGTGTGTGTGTGTGTGTGTGTGATAGAGAAATCCAGCAGCACCACGATCAAGAGGCCTGTGTCCTCCTCTTCCTCCTCCTCGGCATCTGCGGTGACCACTTCTCCTTCGTCCAGCACTGTCGGCGCCGTCGATACACACACAGCGGCGGCGGCGGCAGCGGCGGCAAAACGCGTCAAGTTTGTGCCGTACAATAGCGTTGGCGGTGCGGCGGCTGAACAAGCCGTCACCGCAACCACATCCTCCTCTCCATCCACAGTGGCAGCCACCGACAGCTTCAAGGTGGGTCAGGCTTGTGTGTGTATGTGTGTCTGTCTGTTTTTGTGCTTTGTGTGTGTGTGTGTCTGTGTCTGTTCTTGTGCTTTGTGTGTGTGTGTCCTTTTGCTTTATGTATGTGTGTGTGTGTCTGTTCTTGTGATTGTGTGTGTGTTTGTGTGTATCAATGTGCATTTGTGCCGATCTGGAGGCGATATCTGGATTTGAATTGTTGTTTTTTGTTCTCAACGCTGGCTCGCTCACACTTGCTGTGCAACATTCAGTCGTCGAGTTGCACGGCTTGCGTTGCACGGCTCTGCAACGAAACATTTCACAATGGACTCACAATGAGCTCTTGAGATGATCTCACACTGAGTCTATACACCGTGTGTGTGTGTGTGTGTGTGTTTTGACACGCGGCCATCACAGACAACCGACAGCTCGAGGGATTACAGCTGTTGTGTTGGCACGACATCGTCCACAGCATGCATCACTACCACTACCACCTCCGCCTTCTCCACGGCAGTCTCTTCACAATCGACGACGGCCGAGCTGTCGCGGCTTTTGGCTGAGTGTCGACGGCAGGCGGACGTTCACCGACAATTGGCCAGCAATTACGAGGCGGACGCGGCGCGCTGCGAGCGTCTCCTGGCCGCCAGAACAACACCTCAACACAACAACAACAATGGTAGCATTGACAACAATGATGACGGTGGTGCAGGGGCGGCGCCAGGAACCCCCGATACGGCGGCCGTTTGAGCGCTTATCGTTAGGGGCGAATATAGTTGGTCACATACATGCACACAGACAGGCATTCATGTATTACATGAGTCGGGTGGTTTAATATAGTTACCGATGAGAGGGTGTATGTATGCGTGTTCGTGTGTGTGTGTGTGTGTTATCCGCTTGCCAACGTGATGCACGTGCATGTATGGCTATGCAGCATGTGTATGACCAGGGATATATGCACATATTGTTATGACCCATGCCGGTGTTTTTGTTCATATGTTTATCATCGTACATCTCATTGTGTGTGTTTTCATCATGTCATACATGTATACGTCTATTTTGTGGTCGAATATTGAGTTGCCGAGCTGAAGAAAACGGGTTGTGTGTATATTTGTATATACATATGTCTGTGTGTAATGTGACGTGTAATTGGTGTGCCTTACAATATACTAAATGCTTATGCTTATGCAATATTTATGCGTTTTTCTTGCCGTATTTTCAGACACGAGTTCACGTATTATAATTGTGAAATATCGGCGTCGATTCACCATCGAGTAACTATATAGACATTAATGAATGTTTTGAGAGTTCAAGTTCAAGTTCAAGTGTATTAATCCACACAAAAGCTTTGCTTATCATGGTGTGAATACTACATAAATATATACACATTCATACACTCACCCATATATGTATATACATACACACAAATATATACACACACACACTCATATACGTACATATGCACATATTCACGTACATATACACATATACACCCAGAATATGCATATATACACATACACACATATATACACACATACACATACATACATATATATACATACATTCATACATGCATGCGTGTATATGTACTGACACACTCACACACGCTCGCACACTCAAACATGAATCCAATATTTAGACTGTACGAGACATATACTTGTATACCATACTGAACATTAACATGCATAAACAAACAACACCAACGAATTTGAATCACAATGATAACATCTACCTTGAGGAAGCAAATGGTCTTTATAAGTCGTCCATCAGCTTGGTAATCATTTGTTTTTTAAATAATGCAAGTCTAGGTATTTGCTTGATCTCTTTTTTCAAGTTATTCCAGCAAGTGACTCCATCGTGAGTTATACAAAATCTTCTACATCTTGTTCTACAGGACTGTACCAAGAAATAATTAACATGACGTTTGTTCACAATGAACATATTTTGCAGTACCTTTGGCAGCATGTTGTTGTGGGCTTTATATAAAGTAGTTATTCTATTTAAAGTAACCAATTTTTCCAGTGGTAGAACTCTATATTTTACAAATATTGGTCTTGTGCTTTCTCTTGAAGATTTAAACTCAATTAATATAATTATTCTCTTTTGCAATTTACATAATGTTTCCAAATTACTTTTAAATGTTGATCCCCATGTTTCATTGCAGTAAGACAATTGAGATCTCACTAGGCAATTATATAATAATAAGTAAGTTTTACTATTTATTAGTGGCCTGACCTGTCTTAACATAAAGGCTATTTTTGCAATTTTTGCTTCCAAGTTCTTGATATGCCCTTTCCAACTGATGTTTTCTTGAAAAAATACACCCAAGTATTTCATCTGTGAGACTCTGTTGATCTGTTTGGCATTTATTTTCAAGTTCAAGTCTTCTAAACGCCTTTTAGCAAAAATTATATAGTGAGTTTTTTCAACATTCAGCGCCAGTCTATTAATTTCTAACCATTCATTTAATTTTGCAAGTTCAGAATTTATTTTATGCTCTATTACGTTATACTCTTTTCCCGAGAAAAACATGTTTGTGTCATCTGCAAATAATACCAGCTTAGTGTCCGACAAATAATAAAAAATATCATTTATAAAAAGCAAAAGTAATTTGGGTCCTAGAATCGAGCCTTGCGGTACACCACAATATATCCCCCTTGAGTCAGACAGCGATTTATTAAAAATTGCATTCTGTGTTCTGAACTGTAAATAATCCTTAACAGTTCAAAATTGAAAATTATGATTTTCAGTTGTGACAACCACTGTTATCACAATTCTGTAGTAATAACTCGTTATCGACTCATAATCTATTTAGAAGAGTCTAGTACCTTTGGTGCGACATCCACTTCACGCGACGCTGTTTTGCACTGTACATACCTGTTACGTCATCGACTTCCATACGAGTGACGTATTTACGTCTACCAGTGATTCCAGATAGCCCTAGAGAAATTGCAAGCCACTTCGTTCGACACCATGGTTTTTCACCAGATTTCCCGGTTGACCACTCATACTCGACAGTGTATCTTTGGTGCGCGTCGTGTGTGTTCGTTCTCGGTCTTTGGCGTGTGTTCTGCAGTGGTCATTTTGATGGTACGTGGTTATCTTTCTTACTAGTAGTATATTGGTATTAAGTATGGTCTGAATTGACTGCTATATCAGTACACTCTATAATCATGTTTCCTTTTCATTTTTGATTGTGAGATATATTGGTATTAAGTATGGTCTGAACTGACTGCTTTATCAAGAGTCTCTATAATCATGTTTCCTTTTCACCTTGATTATGAGATATATTGGTATTAAGTATGGTCTGAATTGACTGCTTTATCAAGAGTCTCTATAATCATGTTTCCTTTTCATTTTTGATTATGAGATATATTGGTATTAAGTATGGTCTGAATTGACTGCTTTATCAAGAGTCTCTATAATCATGTTTCCTTTTCACCTTGATTATGAGATATATTGGTATTAAGTATGGTCTGAATTGACTGCTTTACCAAGAGTCTCTATAATCATGTTTTCTTTTCACCTTGATTATGAGATATATTGGTATTAAGTATGGTCTGAATTGACTGCTTTACCAAGGGTCTCTATAATCATGTTTCCTTTTCATTTTTGATTATGAGATATATTGGTATTAAGTATGGTCTGAATTGACTGCTTTATCAATACTCTCTATAATCATGTTTCCTTTTCACCTTGATTATGAGATATATTGGTATTAAGTATGGTCTGAACTGACTGCTTTATCAAGAGTCTCTATAATCATGTTTTCTTTTCACCTTGATTATGAGATATATTGGTATTAAGTATGGTCTGAATTGACTGCTTTACCAAGAGTCTCTATAATCATGTTTTCTTTTCACCTTGATTATGAGATATATTGGTATTAAGTATGGTCTGAATTGACTGCTTTATCAAGAGTCTCTATAATCATGTTTCCTTTTCATTTTTGATTATGAGATATATTGGTATTAAGTATGGTCTGAATTGACTGCTTTATCAAGAGTCTCTATAATCATGTTTCCTTTTCATTTTTGATTATGAGATATATTGGTATTAAGTATGGTCTGAATTGACTGCTTTACCAATACTATCTATAATCAATTTTCAGCCACCTGATTCATTGTGATCCTGAGGTGCTTATTTGTCACATTAATAGACAGTATTTGTCGTGTTATGTATGCTGGTGTTGACATGTAACCTGATCGCATGCCGTGTTTTGTTTTGTTTTTCAGTTGAGTCGCCGGCGCGCTGTGCATGCAGTCTCGGGGCTCATCACAGTACTTGATCGAGGCTGGGTGGAGGATTGATCATCTCGTCGCCCACATCGAGATTAAGAACGGCCTTGTATCGTGCTGTATGTAGTGTCTAGTTTCTGGATGTGGCAGGGCAACTGACAAGCATTCTCACTGCATGCGTGTTCAGCCGACGACGACGGTGATTACTAATTGTTCAGTTATCACGTCCACGTTTCAATTGTTTTCTCGTGTGTTGGCCTGCGTGCATGTGCTGTAGTGTTTGGTGACGGTGTGTGTGTGTGTGTGTGTGTGTGTGTGTGTGTGTGTGTGATTGATTCAGTGGATCGTGTATTGTTATGCAGTAGTGTTACGAGATCGCAGCTTCGCTCGTACTGTTTTTGCTTCATTATTCAAGTCATGTTTTATATCACCAGTGTTCTTGCACTATTATCTCTTGGCTCGGTTATAGACATTAATTCGTCTCAAATTAGCACTTTATTGCATTATATCGAATTTTCGTTTTTGCGTTTTTCCTTACCTCGTTCGTTCTTACCTCGCCTTGTTTGTGCATTTTTATCAGCTCCACACAAAACTTCAAAACCCCACTTCTTCCTAACTTAATTTTGCCTATATCCGCCCGAGTGGTATATTTCGCTTGAAATTCAATATAAATGTTTGTGAACTTTTTGCAAACAGTGCTGAATTTTCTCAACTGTTCACCCGCTCTACTTTATCTCTCAATATGTGTTTATTGTTGTGTCTTTTTCTCTGTTTCTCATGTTGCTTCATGTTATCATATAGTGTCATGTGTCAGTGTTTATTGCACCATGACTGTTTTTGTTTGTGTGCTTTGTCCACTAATTGCGCGCTTGTATAATATGCTACGTTGTTACTGTTGTTTCGTGGTCTTATGACATGCTTGTATTGTGCATATATTGGCTGGTTATGATATGTATAAGACATTCAGGGTAACATTATTATATCGTGCGTTATGAGCATTTGGTGGACCTGATTTTTGTTGTAATCATTTGTAATCGTCGTCTCTGTTCTTACATGTCTTCTAACCAATACATTGTTACATATATTGTTTAGTGGCGGACAGAGTGCGTAGCGAAACGAAGAGTTTAATTAAGTAATTCGTCGAGCACATGTGCGTATTCCAGAAGCGTTTTTCTAGTGTGTACGTGTAGTTTACCAATATTGTAATTGAAATTCATATTGATTTTCCTATCAGTGTTTGTTTTTCACATTGGCTCTACACACCGTGTCATTTAGTTGAACTTTTGTGGCGTTGGTCTCATCACGGAGCTTCACTGGATCAATTTTCTGGACCGACTATATGCTCCGACATACACGACTGCAGATCAGATTGTAATGACACACAACCACATTGCTGCAATCTCAGAGAAGATTGTGCGCTTGTGTGCTTGGTAACAGTGTTTTGTATGTTTTGTAACAGCGGAGCGACCTCAAAACTACACACAAATATACATGCACACACACATGAATATTTACATTTTCATTTCGTTCAATTTCTACACAATTTTTAAGTTGTGCAGACAGTACAATAATTGCAATGTGGACTTGAACAAACGTACACACATACATGTACGTTCATTCATAACAACATACAAACACGTACATTCGGCGTGAGTGTGGATTTATCACTGTCACTGACAGGTCCGTTAGAATCCTTCGGCATTTCGGCAAGCAAGCATTTCGGCATCAAGACAGAACGTGATGTATAGCCAAAAGGACCGCACGCACATGTATACAAGTATGAGCAGTCAGGCAGGCTGGAAAACATGGCTGACAGCCACTAACCCTTCTGCTTTTCAAAACAGACCTTATTTTCACCATGTATGACCGATATTCCACCCCTGTTAACCGATATACACATATCCACACGCACTCACACACAGGCAAACAGAACACCGACCCTCGTCTTCCCCTACACACGCGTACACGCGCACAAACACACACAGATACACACAAACATACACCGCCGGCACAGGCACAAAGGCCAGTGACAGCGGCGATACAACATGATAACAGAAAGACGTGCGAATGCAAACGACAGTTATGCATAGAAAAACGATATAAATATTTGTATAACATTTGAATATTTGTAATATTTGATCAACATTGGTAGACCAAAACAATGCAAATGCATCAAATCCTACTATACAAGCTATATACAATGCCAGAAATTATTTACAACAATAATAACATACACATTCAATATCTGAAATGCAAAATATTTGAAGCAAGTGTTTTTTCAACCAGTTCTTGAAGACATTCAGAGATCGGGACGATTTTACGTAGAATGGATATTCATTATACAAGCTGGGAGCATAAAACATCGAATATAAT
The DNA here is from genome assembly GCA_916048095.2 of Sacculina carcini. Classification (NCBI taxonomy): domain Eukaryota; kingdom Metazoa; phylum Arthropoda; class Thecostraca; family Sacculinidae; genus Sacculina; species Sacculina carcini. Next base: position 1,188,757 of record OU696581.1, on the reverse strand, counting down.
GGGTGTGGCGGGTAGGAAACTTCAACAAGGCATAACAAGGCAATACAACTTATGTATGGCATTTATAATATCCTATACATATATTTTATTTTGATATATAAATTTAATTATCACTGTGTAAATTTCTGGTAAGTGGTTTTTCGTTGCGCATTACGACTCACATTGTAGCTAAGGGTAAGGATTTATAGACGAGAGCGTCGGTTTTGCGCACGCATACATGTCTTTTCGCGCACGCACATTTTTACTTGTAACTTCATGCGGTTCTTGTCGCTAGTAGATCCTCGTTGTCAATTATATTGTATGTGTGTGTATGTGTGAGTGTGTGTGTTTGTGTATGTGTGTGTGTGTATGTGTGTGTGCGTTCTTACACAGTCTAACAACATAGATTTTACTTTGATTTACGCACATAGAATCACCCACAAATGCACACACACGCACACACCCACAAACACACACACACATGGACGAAGTTTCGAGCAATCATTAAATTGATTGATTGTATGTATAGAATCTATGTGAAAAACTAAAACACATAAACAATGTTATTTACAAATACAATAAGTGTGTTTGCATGTGTGTATGTGTATGTGTGTGAGTGTGTGTGAGTGTGTATGTATGTGCGATCGCTCCGCTTCTACAAGCGTGTCAGAACAGTTCGCAGAAATGAAGCAGAAATCGCAGATCGCAGGTAAGTTTCTAGCAATCGCTCAATTGAATGACAGTGTGTAGAATGAAAGTGAAAAACAAGCACTAATATAAAAACCAATGTTAATTACATTTACAATATTGGTAAGCTACACATACACGCTCGAAAAGAGGCTCTGGAACACGCACATACACGACGATATACTAAACACTATAATTGAACGCTCTATTTTACTATGTGTTCTGTCCGCCACTGTGCATTTGCAAACACTGCTGAGTAATTTAAACACTCGCTGCAATACATGTTCAGCACACAGATACGCACACCTGTACACACCAATGTGTCGTTGGTGACACGCACACACACACATGTACGGTCTAGGTCACAATAGATTTATTATTCTAGATCACAATAGCTGGTATCTCGTTGTTTACATTAGTTTGCATATAAGCAGTAAGAGGCCAGAACGTCGGTCTTGTGCACGCAAATTTACATTCATTACTTTAAACACAATGTGTATCCACGCTGATTGTTGCTAGTTGATCGACTGATAATAGGGACTCTGCCTGCATAGTAACCACCGTGGAGACGTGTATTTTAAAGTTGTATATTATAGTTGTTGCAATGCACTGTGCTGACCTTGTAGTACTCGTAATTTAAGAGTTCGTGTCTAGCTTGGAGCTGAATAGCGTAATATGCAGCGCTTGTTAGACGTATTGAAGCAGCTGTTTTTAACATTCTGGGTCGTATGCACAACTGGTAGAATGTGTTTGGAAAGAAAGATAGTTGAGATAGATTGTGAGGGGATGTACAGCTGAGAGGATGTGTTTGAGACCGACGCGATGCATTCATCTGTTTGAACTGCACGTCAATAGTTAACGCGGCACACCACTCTAAGAGGCCTGCACGACATCATGATTATAAAACTAGATCACATTGACAAACTGTTTCGGTTTGTAGCCGTGCAAACTGTAACAAACTGTTTTCAACAAACTGATCACAGTAACAAACTGTTATATTTGGTTCCGTGCTTCACGACCAAACATCACTGTTATAGCAACGCAGGCTTACAAAAATGTTGATGGTTTAGACGAATATCATAATATACCGATATTTGATATTGTCTGTTTATAGATGAATATTCATTTATTTGCTCACACACACACACACGCAGACACACACTCGTCTCTTGCCTCTTTTCGGAAGTTACAAATATTTCGCTTTTTACTGGTTACATGTAATCTACTTGCTATTGAATTACGTATTTTGTGAACTGTTGAATCAGCAGAATTGGGAATGCGAATGAACCCGTTCTTATATGTTAAATTTCTATTCACTCAGTGATACGCTTTAACAACATAGATTTCAATTTGTTTTGCGCACACAGCCTCAATCACATATGAACACACACACACACACAATTAAATAAACACATACACGTTTTTATCCCTCTCTCCATTTTCAGTGATCTCTAAGAGGTAGTATACCCACTATGCACAAATATGCGCGGTGTGTGTATATATGTGTGTGCATGTGTGTGCATGTTGGATGGATGTCTTCAAGAACAGGTTAAGAACCAATTGCTTCAAATATTTTGCATTATATATCAATATCTAATAAATAATCAAAATCTATCTTATCTATCTAATCTACAATATCTATCTGTGCATTTATATGATCTATCTTATCTATCTAACATCAATCAATATTAATATCTTATATTTTCTTTAAATATCCAATATTTAAACACTTGCTCCAAATATCTGATGATCGGAAAATTCTGCATAAAGCCGAAGTATTCGCTGTGAATGAGATATTGAATGTGTATGTTATAATTGTTGTAAATAATTTCTGGCATTGTATATAGCTTGTATTGTAGGATTTGATGAATTTACATTGTTTTGGTCTACCAATGTTATTCAAATATTATAAATATTCAAATGTTATACAAATATTTATATCGTTTTTCTATGCATAACTGTCGTTTGCATTCGCACGTCTTTCTGTTATGATGTTGTATCGCCGCTGTCACTGGCCTTTGTGCCTGTGCCGGCGGTGTATGTTTGTGTGTATCTGTGTGTGTTTGTGCGCGTGTACGCGTGTGTAGGGGAAGACGAGGGTCGGTGTTCTGTTTGCCTGTGTGTGAGTGCGTGTGGATATGTGTATATCGGTTAACAGGGGTGGAATATCGGTCATACATGGTGAAAATAAGGTCTGTTTTGAAAAGCAGAAGGGTTAGTGGCTGTCAGCCATGTTTTCCAGCCTGCCTGACTGCTTATACTTGTATACATGTGCGTGCGGTCCTTTTGGCTATACATCACGTTCTGTCTTGATGCCGAAATGCTTGCTTGCCGAAATGCCGAAGGATTCTAACGGACCTGTCAGTGACAGTGATAAATCCACACTCACGCCGAATGTACGTGTTTGTATGTTGTTATGAATGAACGTACATGTATGTGTGTACGTTTGTTCAAGTCCACATTGCAATTATTGTACTGTCTGCACAACTTAAAAATTGTGTAGAAATTGAACGAAATGAAAATGTAAATATTCATGTGTGTGTGCATGTATATTTGTGTGTAGTTTTGAGGTCGCTCCGCTGTTACAAAACATACAAAACACTGTTACCAAGCACACAAGCGCACAATCTTCTCTGAGATTGCAGCAATCTGTTTGTGTGTCATTACAATCTGATCTGCAGTCGTGTATGTCGCAGCATATAGTCGTTCCAGAAAATTGGTCCAGTGAAGCTCCGTGATGAGACCAACGCCACAAAAGTTCAACTACATGATACGGTGTGTAGAGCCAATGTGAAAAACAAACACTGATAGAAAAATCTATATGAATTTCAATTACAATATTGGTAAACTACACGTACACACTAGAAAAACGCTTCTGGAATAAGCACATGTGCTCGACGATGTACTTAATTAAACTCTTCGTTTCGCTACGCACTCTGTCCGCCACTAAACAATATAATATGTAACAATGTATTGGTTAGAAGACATGTAAGAACAGAGACGACGATTACAAATGATTACAACAAAAATCAGGTCCACCAAATGCTCATAACGCACGATATAATAATGTTACCCTGAATGTCTTATACATATCATAACCAGCCAATATATGCACAATACAAGCATGTCATAAGACCACGAAACAACAGTAACAACGTAGCATATTATACAAGCGCGCAATTAATGGACAAAGCACACAAACAAAAACAGTCATGGTGCAATAAACACTGACACATGACACTATATGATAACATGAAGCAACATGAGAAACAGAGAAAAAGACACAACAATAAACACATATTGAGAGATAAAGTAGAGCGGGTGAACAGTTGAGAAAATTCAGCACTGTTTGCAAAAAGTTCACAAACATTTATATTGAATTTCAAGCGAAATATACCACTCGGGCGGATATAGGCAAAATTAAGTTAGGAAGAAGTGGGATTTTGAAGTTTTGTGTGGAGCTGAAAAAACCACACAAACAAGGCGAGGTAAGAAAAAACGCAAAAACGAAAATTCGATGCAAAAAATATAATGCAATAAAGTGCTAATTTGAGACGAGTTAATGTCTATAACCGAGCCAAGAGATAATAGTGCAAGAACACTGGTGATATAAAACATGACTTGAATAATGAAGCAAAAACAGTACGAGCGAAGCTGCGATCTCGTAACACTACTGCATAACAATACACGATCCACTGAATCAATCACACACACACACACACAGACACACACACATACACACACACACACACACACACACACATCGTCACCAAACACTACAGCACATGCACGCAAGCCAACACACGAGAAAACAATTGAAGCGTGGACGTGATAACTGAACAACTAGTAATCACCGTCGTCGTCGGCTGAACACGCATGCAGTGAGAATGCATGCCAGTTGCCCTGCCACATCCAGAAACCAGACACTACATACAGCACGATACAAGACCGTTCTTAATCTCGATGTGGGCGACGAGATGATCAATCCTCCACCCAGCCTCGATCAAGTACTGTGATGAGCCCCGAGACTGCATGCACAGCGCGCCGGCGACTCAACTGAAAAACAAAACAAAACACGGCATGCGATCAGGTTACATGTCAACACCAGCATACATAACACGACAAATACTGTCTATTAATGTGACAAATAAGCACCTCAGGATCACAATGAATCAGGTGGCTGAAAATTGATTATAGAGTATTGATAAAGCAGTCAATTCAGACCATACTTAATACCAATATATCTCATAATCAAGGTGAAAAGAAAACATGATTATAGAGACTCTTGATAAAGCAGTCAATTCAGACCATACTTAATACCAATATATCTCATAATCAAAATGAAAAGGAAACATGATTATAGAGAGTATTGATAAAGCAGTCAATTCAGACCATACTTAATACCAATATATCTCATAATCAAGGTGAAAAGGAAACATGATTATAGAGTATTGATAAAGCAGTCAATTCAGACCATACTTAATACCAATATATCTCATAATCAAGGTGAAAAGAAAACATGATTATAGAGACTCTTGGTAAATCAGTCAATTCAGACCATACTTAATACCAATATATCTCATAATCAAGGTGAAAAGAAAACATGATTATAGAGACTCTTGATAAAGCAGTCAATTCAGACCATACTTAATACCAATATATCTCATAATCAAGGTGAAAAGGAAACATGATTATAGAGACTCTTGGTAAAGCAGTCAATTCAGACCATACTTAATACCAATAAATCTCATAATCAAGGTGAAAAGAAAACATGATTATAGAGACTCTTGGTAAAGCAGTCAATTCAGACCATACTTAATACCAATATATCTCATAATCAAGGTGAAAAGGAAACATGATTATAGAGTATTGATAAAGCAGTCAATTCAGACCATACTCAATACCAATATATCTCATAATCAAGGTGAAAAGGTAACATGATTATAGAGACTCTTGGTAAAGCAATCAATTCAGACCATACTTAATACCAATATATCTCATAATCAAGGTGAAAAGGAAACATGATTATAGAGAGTACTGATATAGCGGTCAATTCAGACCATACTTAATACCAATATACTACTAGTAAGAAAGATAACCACGTACCATCAAAATGACCACTGCAGAACACACGCCAAAGACCGAGAACGAACACACACGACGCGCACCAAAGATACACTGTCGAGTATGAGTGGTCAACCGGGAAATCTGGTGATAAACCAAGGTGTCGAACGAAGTGGCTTACAATTTCTCTATGGCTTGCTGGCATCACTGCTAGACCTAAATACGTCACTAGTTCGGAAGTCAATGACGTAACAGGTATGTACAGTGCAAAACAGCGTCGCGTGAAGTGGATGTCGCACCGAAGGTACTAGACTCTATTTAGAATTGCATAATATGTAATTTGACGATACTGGCGCTGTCATTGAAACTTGTCGGTGTCGAATCGTGCAGTTGATTAGTTTAAGCTTCCGAAGCGCCTAAACGACAACAACAGTTCATATCATCTTGGTAATTTATTTAGACCTTAAATTTGCTGTTTATTATTCGGATTCAATTTATTCCGAATTGATAGCTTGGGTATCGGAAATTTGAACTTGTCTTGTTTGTGGTCTTACAAATCTCTCCTTTTTATGTCCGCGTCTTTACAACTCTCTCCCTTCTCACATCACCTCGTTGTCATATCTTTCATCTGCTTCTTCTCTTCGTAAATATCTTTTTGATCTATCCTTCGATCCCACCACTCACTCCTTGACTCCTTTCGCCTTCCTCTGATTTCTCTTGTATGTAGTTGTTTGTTTGATTCTGCGTTTGCGCCATGTACATAGATGCACTTGTCCGGGAAGCCTGTGACTGTGTATGTTCTGCGTGCATGCATTTTGCTCCCTTGGTTTTAATGTCATTACGCTGCACTCTTCTACGTCCTTGTTTGTGTCCTGCTGCTGTTTCTCCTAGATTTATTCCGCGTTTATTTTGTTGTTTTGTGATCGAGCTCTTATCGTATTATCCCATGCTCGCATTGCCAGTATATATTTTATATGTTCCTGCATAAGTACTCGTCTGCGCGCCTATGATGATGGGCGTTATACCAAATACACACTTGTTGTTGTCTTTTTCCTAAGTACCTCAAATCAGTATCTGCAAATCTACCCGTGTCTTAGCGATATGTTTATGCATGCTTGTGATAGTTACCTTTGTCTCTATGGCGATTTATCTTATCTACAACACTCTATGTGTAACACTATACCAATGATATTTTCCCATCATTTTTTCAGTCGGATGTAGACCTGCGTCCAGCTTGATTTTTTGCACCACCTTTGTTACGTTTTGTGGGCCGCAATGAGTTCGGCCAATTCCGTGGGCCAGTGGCTGTCCGTCAGCCAGCAGGACAGCGTCGGTTCACTGGCCGATCCCCAGCACGTGCTGAGTCCACGTGCGCCCGATGAGGAAATGGCTGCCGGCGTTGGCGGCGGAGCTGTAATAATGCACGCTGCTGCCGTGCCCGCATCACGCGCCATCGCCGCCCTGCCCGCCGACCGACCGTCGCAGCGTCGCTGGCGCCCACGTCAGCGCTCGCGGCGTGGCGGCGCTGCTCACCGTCGCGGCTCAGACACACTGAGACGTCGCCGCGGCCGTCCTGTGCCGCGCCACGCTCTTCTAGCCGCCGGGCACCCGTTGGCGCCCGACAACACCACCGACTTCTTGATGGACGACCACGATGACAACGCGCCCACATCAGCGGCGGGCGGGGCGGCCGACGTTGTGTTCGACCGCTACGGCTGGCCGACACCGGTGCACAGCGCCACGCCGCCTCCGTCGCTCGACGGACACGCAGGCGAGACGGACGACGACGCATCGCGCTGTCATCAAGCTGTCACGGCTGGCTATGACGGTCACCAGTGGCAGCATTACTGGTCGCCGCAGCACGACACGCCGCCAGCGCCATTTGTGCAGCGGCAATCTGAGCGCGTGGCGTCGCTGGTTGCTCAGCACTTGGCCATGGAGCGGTCTGTTGAGCAGTTGGAGGAGCGGCTGTGTGTACTGCGCGGCCAGCAGCGAAGGCGACGACGACAGCGAAGGCGGCGGCCGGACAATGGAGACGCATCGTCGGAGATGTCGGAAGATGATGAAGACGAGGATGATGATGATGATGAGGAAGCAGTGGGCGAGGTGCGCATGAGTCGTCACACGGCCGCCAAGATCCGGCTGCTGCAGGCCGAGATTGGTCGGCTGGAGAAGGAGAACGCGAAGCTGGTGCGCGGCAACGAGGTTCTGGCCTCGCGAGTACATCGACCTCTGGTGTCCGACAACAGCGAAGGGCAGGGTGACAGTGGCAGCGGCTCGGCCGACAGCGACGTGTCCTCCTCGACGTCAACTTCCTCTTCCGGTTCATCAACTTCCGGCTCATCCGGTTCCTCAACGTGCTCGTCGTCTTCCGACTCGTCCACTTCATCTTCGTCAGTCAGTTTTCGTTCGCGTGGCTCGTGTAATGAGTCGCTGGACGAGCCGGCCCTGATCGACGCGCAGGAATGCCTGGCAGCAGCGGCCGGCGGCGGGGTTGCCAGATGGTCGGCGCCGTGTTCGCCGCACGTGGAGCGGGTGTCGACTGCGCATGCGCACCGCCGCCTGCGACGATCGGCCAGTGTGTAGCGCCATCTATCGTCGGCTGTGGCAAATAATCACAGGCTCCGTTTGTTTGGCGGTTTTATTTGGTCGATGTTTTGTATGAGAATAGTTCGGCTTGAGGTGTTTGATTGCTTATATCTTACACTATTTACTGGTGTATTGGGATGCTGTTCGGGGGTGCTGAAAATGGTCGAGCTAATATTTAACAAATCAATATTTCACGTGGTCGTATTCGTTGTGCACTGCTCTGCTGCACACGGAACAGTGCAGTGATAAACAAGACTAAAACAGAGTGAAACAGTGAATTAATGTTTGTATTCGTTGAAATACCGCACGAATGGAACGACACGAAAACACTGCATACAGAGCACGATGCGAAAACATAACAGATTAACCCCAAACCCGTTGTATTATTTTAAAATCACAAATATTTTCATACTCGCAGATATCCACTTCAGATAAATGCGCACATATACACACAATTTGTTTCGCATCGCGAATAAAAGAGGGGTTTTGTGAAGTGGTGGTGGCGCGGCTACAGTCGTCCCAGTGGCAGGAAGAAGGACAACTCGTCGCCGGTCAATCCCCAGCTGACGCGCTGGCTCTGGTAGATGATTTGCCACGCGACAAGCGCCGCCAGCCATACCCCCGCCCCCGTCCCGCTGAATACCACGTCTGACAAACAAACAAACGTATATTTACTATAGCGCCAGTAAAAACACGGGCGCGCATAACTTCAAGACGAACAACAAAGCGTAAATGCATATATACATACATACACAAACATGCACTTATACATATACACACGTACACAAACATGCACTTATACATATACATACATACACAAACATGCACTTATACATACACATATACACATGAGTTTTGAGTACAATAAGGAGGAATAGAAAATGGATAGCTGAATGGAATCATAGTTTGGCGAAAGGAGTGAGAGTGTGAGAAGCAGGATCAAACCAGATGTCAAAAGGTGATTTTGAAGTCGGGAAGCAAACATGCATGACACACGCACACAGATGGATTAGAACAGCTTAACAAGCAGGTACATTGATGAGTAAGCCCATATCACGTTCAATTCACACAATCTTGTTCATTCACTTCCACAAAGTAGACTCCCATCGACGCAAAATTTGTTGGAGAAATACAGCAAGAAGTTGGACTGCACAAAGTAGAGGAACAATTAATCTATAGACTTTCACAGAAATGAATCAGAAAAAGGTTGGATATCTGCTGAACTCACATTTTCTCATTTGACGTTGCTGAGGAAAGCTAGGCTGTTTGAAAGCCCACGAATAGAACCAGCACGCGTTGACCAGCCATAAGAACGGCAACAGAAAAAATCCACCTGAAAACAAACCGAAGGCCGAACACATTTGTGGACTCGGTGGTGTAGTGGTAGCACACCCGCCTCACAAGCGGTAGAACAGTGGTTCGAATCCCGGCGGAGCAGAATTTCATTGGGCGAATTCTATAATACTACAGTCTCTGTCCACCCAGCAGTAAATAATGGTACCAGATGTCAGTCATGTGTTGTGTCATGCATTCTGGGAAGGTGGCCCTCTCTAATACATCTTACGTCCTTGTGGCGCCATAGCGTGGAGAGGGTCGGTTCTGCGTTGGCAGCGAGCTGCACGGCGAACACCTGTGTGTTCATAAGCTTCGGCTTCTTCCCGTGTAGCAGCTGTCACTTGATGCCTTCAACCTTTAAGTAGAATTCTGCGGTGGCAGCGAGCTGCACGGGATACACCTGTGCATAAGCTCATAAGTTCATAAGCTTCGGTTTCTTCCCGTGTAGCAGCTGCCACTGAGGCCTTTAATATTTAACACATCAACCGTGATCCGGTTGATCATTTAACGTCTGTAATAGGTATTCGGATTGTGTATGTACAGTGTGATGAAATCATGTAACCGCGTAAGTGTGTTTGTATGTCTGTATGTATGTGTATGTGCGCGAATGGTGTGCCTGCTTTTTCCATAAATGCGAGTTACCGTGTATGTGCGTGTGTGTATGGTTCGTGTGACTTGGCTTGTCACGTGACTCGAGTACTGTGTCATGATTGGTCGGTGTACTTTGACATTGTGACGTGTGACGCCTGTACGCGTGGCTGAAGCGAGCTACAAGCAGGCTGGTTGTGAGTGTTGGTGGTGTTCGAGTGGTGGTAGTGAATTTGTAATTGCGATTGGTGTGCGGCTACATTGTTTGTTTATTATCAGATTAACAACGGATTAACTCGGAAGAATGAAGCGTGTACCTGACCAAATTTGACCTTACCTATAAAATATTTGCGACAAACTTCCAGCTTTCTTTGGTCGGATACTTTCGCCAAATTCATTTGTGCCAAATGGAATATGGAGGACGGTACAACTGTACAACTGTAGGTCACACTATCTCAAAACAAAAGCAGAAGCAATGTTAATATCTTGCAGTCGATTGAAGCACACAATTACAGGTGCATTGAAATACCATTCACAGCATTGAAAACAATTCACTTCGCGTCCGCAAAAATCCACAATACACCGCTACACTTGCACCAATGTTGTGCCCAATCCACAAATGCCTTAACTTATTTAGTTTTGCAAAAATTATAATCAAAGCAGCCAACTAGCCTGGTGATTCTAGAGTACCTGCACAATTTTTTCCGAATTCACAAATTTTTACTTTTGTGTTCAATTCTTGTGAGTTTCGTTATTAAGGCGAAATTGTTCATTTTGTGTATAATTCAAATAATAAATCCGATTCGAATTAGAACACTATGGGCGCAATTGTGGCGTGTCGTTCATCAGTTCTGGTTTGAATTTGCTTGGCATGTTGGTGTGTGGTTGATTCTGTGACTTATTCACTTTCCGGTGTATGTGTGCTTGTGCATATTTTCAACTGTGAATCAGCGAATGGAATCAGGGTTTTACAGCAATATGCAAGTAAGGTTCTTTCAATGTTTTGGCATGTTTTTGGGGGTGACCTGTGAACATCTCTGATCTATATTTGATTTATTTTATTTGTATTGTAAAAATACAATACTACGTTCTTCATCGAATTTCTCGGTATCTCGCCGCCAAATTGTGTAAGATAATACGCTAGGCGTGTCGGTTGCCAGATGGAACTGCCGCGTGCTCTGGCCGCGCCACCTGTCGAGCGCTGCCAGTTGGTGGCGCGGCTGCTGCTGGTCACGCCGCCAAAAGATGCCGCCACTATGCTTCCGCAACTTTTGACCGACATTTTCGGCAGCGGCGGTGCCAGTGGCGATCAAGGCTGGGGCTTAACAACGATCACCCGCAGCAGTCATCCGCTGCTCTACAGTCGTGTGAGTGTGCGGTCGCACGTGATTAATGTCTGCTCTTATCTCCTGTGCATCTGTCTTCATCTATATTTTGTATCCCTGTGTTTTCATTTTCTGTTCTTTATGCTTCATTTTATATATTGTTTATCTCATCTATTCTGGCTTTGCTGCTCTTTCCATAGCCGGTGTTATGTCGTATACTCATGCTCGGCATATACATATACTCGGCATGTCTTATACTCTCTGTGAAGCCGGTGCAAAAACGTGCTGTATTGGTTTCACTGGCTGCCTTTTAATTTGGTCTCTATTTAATTATTCCATTCAATTATATTCAATCCTGTTCCCACTTGTATGCGCCGCTTTTTACCTTGTGTGTGTGTGTGTGTGTGTGTGTGTGTGTGTCAGGTGTTTGACTTGTTGCACCCGTGTGGGGTTTTGTTCGAGTGTATTCATCGTTTGTCGGCCGACCCGCACTTGGTTTTTGAGTTTTCGTTCACCATGCCACCGCCAGCGACATCTATTGCGGTCAGTTACTCTGTTGTATTTGAAATACAGCACCGTGCCCGTCTCTAAATACTCTAAATAGTTGTCGCGCTGTCGCCAGCTCTTGTTTGTGTGTTTGTTTTGCCACATTTATTTAGCCACTCGTCAACCAATATTCGCCAATGCTCTTTGTCATAATTCGCCAATGCATTTTCTTTTTATTTTATTCTTTTTCCCCTATTTTTCCCCGGTTTGTTCCCGTCATCTTCTTTGTGTATATTTGTGTGTGCATGTTTGTGTGTTTGTGTCATTCAGTTTGATAGCAGCGTGCCTGTGTGGTCTCCTGGTCGCATTCAGTCCGCACCGCACACTGCCAGCTATCTGACCGAATCTCCACCGTTCTCATCGTGCCATACTCAATATCAACAGCAACAACAACAACAGCAGCAAGTGTTATTGCTGCGGCCGCTCGACCTGTATATGGCGCACTTTTGTCGCGTGCTGACGTACGTCACCGACGTCCGGCAACAATCTAGCTCGCCGGCGGCGATGCTGAGCTGGTGCGGCGCCGGGCTCGCCGACGATGCGCTCTATCCGGCGCTGTTCGACCAGCTGCTGCGACATTTTCTGCCGTGCGGTCCCGGCTGGGCTCCACAGCTGGTGAACGGCGGCGGCGGCGGTGAGGAAGCTGCCGTCAATAAGCCACCGCCTGCCGCACTGGCACCGCAGCCGTCACACGAGAACAACCCGCCCAGCACGCCCGGCGGCAGGTGGGTTTTTATAAAGTCGTATTTGTGTACGCCAGCAGGATGGGAGGGGGATGTGAGCAGCAGGGGGGGGGGGGGGCAATCTGCTGTGTGTATTTGCTTATCTGTTGGCTTCGTCCTTAGTGTTGGTTTATGGGCACGAAGATTTCTAGCAACTCTGTCGAGCGGTATTTAAACGTAAGCACACATGTGTGTGTGTGTTTACGTGCATTTGCGTGTGTCTGTGTGTCTGTGTGCTACGTTGACATCAAATAATGTCATCATTTTTCATCGTCCTGCATTAATGTCATTCAATGACTTTTCTGTTTCCCTACCCGTTTTTTGCTTTCTCTGCGCATTTGTTCGCCTCTCTCTCTCTCTCTGTGTGTGTGTGTGTGTGTGTGTGTATTTGTGTGTGTGTGTGTGTGTGTGTGTGTGTTGTGAACGAGTCTGTGTATGACTGAGTTGATATTATCGGGGTGCACCTGTGTGGGGGGTAAGATGATGACGATGCGTATTTGTATGTCTGTCTGTTGAGTGTTGTTAGGGCGCGTTTTTTTTGCGACGACCTACGTTTTTAGTGACAACACATATGCGCGATTGAATCAGATGGGACATAGTTTAGTTTGTATGTTTGTCGCGTGTGAGGATGTTGTCGAACAAGTGGTCCGTTTTGGTCAGCTGCTTGGCCGTTCTGGCCAACGCACAAGTGTCTGACAAACTCACCACTCCCGTGTATGTTGACCGCCAAACTCCTGAATATGTGGAAAGACAAACACCGGATTATCTGCTGAGACAAACTCCAGAGAACTTACAGAGACAAACTCCAGAGAACTTGCAGAGACAAACTCCAGAGAATTTGCAGAGACAAACTCCAGAGAACTTGCAGAGACAAACTCCAGAGAACTTGCAGAGACAAACTCCAGAGAACTTGCAGAGACAAACTCCAGAGAACTTGCAGAGACAAACTCCAGATAACTTACAGAGACAAACTCCAGAGAACTTGCAGAGACAAACTCCAGAGAATTTGCAGAGACAAACTCCAGAGAACTTGCAGAGACAAACTCCAGAGAACTTACAGAGACAAACTCCAGAGAACTAACAGAGGCAAACTCCAGAGAACTTGCAGAGACAAACTCCAGAGAACTTGCAGAGACAAACTCCAGAGAATTTGCAGAGACAAACTCCAGAGAATTTGCAGAGAGTACATTGAGACAAGCATCAGGGTTTATATCTAAATGAACCTGATATATTATTTAACAATTTTCTTCATAAAATCTATTATCGATGGATATTCAACATATTTAGACTTCATATGTTCTTCCAAGAATAATGATACGTTTTCTGGGCAGCAAAAAGTCCATAGGTTGTGTTGAACAAATTTGAGCGCATCTAAAGCAGCGATTGACTGGCATTGTTTCGGGTTTTTGTGTGGAAAATCGACGGCATGTGATTTCAGTTTGCGTATGTTTTTGTGTTATTAATTTCCGTTCAATTTAATTGTTTTATTTTGTATTCTATCTTCCTAGATAAATTTCAACGATTATCCATGTCAGTGTATTTTTCAATTGCCGTGGATACAAACATATTTTGGGTTGTTAAATAAACAATTTACTTGACTCACGTGAAAACATCATATTGTTTCTCTTAACGGACAAATATTTCTTCTAGGTATTTTTTGCAGTCGATTTGAAAATTGTCCGTTTACATATCTGATTTTTGCTGTATTGGTCCGTGTGCAAATTGCTGGAAACTGCAATTCAAAACCGAGTTCAAATGTAAAAAGTGTGTGTGTCGAAACTATAACAGCTTTTATTCAATGGTTAAATTATTGTCACGGTAAATTGTTGATGTTTATAATAAATTTACTGCTAATGTAAATAGGCCAAATGTTAATATGTCCGCTCTGTTTCGTTTGCGACGCACAGTGCGCCGTTTTCGTCGCCAGTGTCGGCTGGCGCCGCCGCCGCCGCCACACAGCCTCCAGACGAGGTAATCACGACGCCTTATCAACTACTGCGTCGCAGTTGTCTCGTGCGCCAGCCTATCTCCACCTCCTCCACCGCCGCCGCCACATCGTCTCCCACATTAGCCACGCCCACTAGCAGCGCTGGTGGCGCCCCCAGCGGTGCCGGACACAACTACACAGTGGACTCGAGCCGCAGTGAGAGCGTACTACACGCCATCTGTCGGCACTGGCTGCAAGCTGGTGCGGCGGATTCGTCGCTTGGCGCGAGTACGGTGAGCGATGTGTTGCCAGTTTGTCTGTCCCACTTTTGCGATACCAGATAAATCTTGTCTTTTTCTGCGGTAATCTTGTCCGTTTTTGCGATAATCTTGTCTTCTCATGTTATACCGGGAAATCATGTGGATTTTGCTTCAGTGTTTGTTTGGGAAAGATATTATTTGAACTCCTTCAATACCATTTATTCCCACCAAGTTTTTCAGTTGGTCCTTCCTGTTTAATTCCCTTGGCATCTTATGTTGGGAACGTTTTTTTTTTGTGTGCGGTTTTCATATATACTTCTCTGTATCTGGTTGATGCATTCCGGCGCTGGCGTGTGTGTGTGTGTGTCAGAGTGTGTATGTAGCGCGTCACGACCTGATGCGCTTGGTGCGCGTATTTGTCAAGCACGTGCATTATTTCGTCAACTCGCCACATCATTTGCCAGGACTGGAGCGATTTAAACGGTCGGCCAATACATACATACACACACATACACAGTCTTGTGGCACAATGGGGATAATGACTTTTAAGCTTAACGCTTGATTCAGTGTTTGAATGCTATGCAAATTGTGACAGTACTTTAATCGCGTGTATGTATGTGTATCTATCTATGTATATATATATGTGTGTGTGTGTGTCTATGTATATGTATATATGTGTGTGTATATATCTATGTATATGTATGTGTATGCGTCTATATATGTATGTGTATGTATCTATCTGTGTATACGTATATGTATGTGTGTGTATGTATCTATGTATATGTATGTGTATGTCTGTGTATCTATCTGTGTATGTGTGTGTATGTATCTATGTATATGTATGTATGTATGTGTATCTATCTATGTATATGTATGTGTGTATCTATCTGTGTATATGTATGTGTGTGTATGTGTATATGTGTGTATCTGTGTATGTGTGTATCTATCTATGTATATGTATGTGTATGCATCTATCTATGTATATGTATGTGTGTGTGTATGTATATGTATGTGTGTATCTATCTGTGTATGTGTATATGTATGTGTGTGTATGTGTATATGTGTGTATCTATCTATGTATATGTATGTGTGTATCTATCTGTGTATATGTATGTGTATATGTGTGTATCTGTGTATGTGTATGTGTGTATCTATCTATGTATATGTATGTGTATGCATATATCTATGTATATATATGTGTGTGTATGTATGTATATGTATGTGTGTATCTCTCTGTGTATGTGTGTGTATATATGTATGTATGTGTGTGTGTAGCGAGGTGGTGCAGCGTGATGTATACGTGCGTGTTGAGCAGTTTCTTCAGCGAGCGCTGAGTCATTGGCCTGCCGACGCCTCGTTTCGACTGCCACTCGAGACTTGGCTCAGCTTCATCCAGCCATGGCGCTACGTCGACTACTCGGACACCAGGTGCGACCATGCACTGCAAACGCCCGAATTATCTAGCAAAATACAAGGAGAATTCGAAAAGTAAATGTTTCAGCTAGCAAGATCAAAACTAGTGAAAATAAATAAATAAACAAATATAAAAACTTAATATATACACTTTTATTTGGCTGTTTGATTTAGTTCATGGTTGATTTATTCATTGGCTTATTTTCTGCTGTTGTTGTGTTGCCAAATCGTCGGTCGGTGGCGGCGGCAGTCGTGACGCGGATCGCGGTCTGCTTGCGGTGACCAGTGGCGCCACCTGGAGTCGTTTTGTCGCCGACAATTACACCGCCTATGTGCGTCTGTTTTACGTGTGCGTTTGCCGGCTGAGGCGCATGCAGT
>OU696581.1:1096944-1166944 GCA_916048095.2 Sacculina carcini | reverse complement strand
TGTGTCAATGTTTGGCCGTTGAAAACCGCTAGATTGTATATCTCAGGGGTTCTCGGGGAATGCGAGTCTGGTTCTTAAGATGAGCGAAAGTTCCTGTAAAAAAATAAGGAAATGTTTTACCTATTCTTTGTATTTTTCCTGGAAAACAACATTTGTATAATTCTCTTAAATATATCCAAATCTCTTTTCCTAATGAAGGGATTTAGTTGAGAAAAATGACAGTACATGGTACCCGTATTTGAATAATAATCCAGGGGGTGAGAGAGCTGATTGCTGACATATGAGAAGGATACGAACAGGTTGAGAACCACTGATTTAACTGATCACCAAGAACAGTGGAAAAATATTGACTAGATAGCTTAACATGTTTATCTGTAAAATTATCAACAACTACGTGTCAAAAAAGCACACAACTATTACTACAACTATATGCGTGCGTGTGTCGTGCAGAGGCGGTCATAAGCTTGAAATTGACTCCTAGTGGCAAAATAGCTTGCTACGCCTCTGACTCAGTGCGTATTCTATAAGCATTCTGTATAAGCAACTCTACCGTCTTGCAGTAAAAATATTTCGGAAGATGGCGGCGCCAGAATTTTTCCGACGGAGAGCTAAATAAGAATATGCGGGGCTTGACGAAACATGGAAACACTCAAAATGTTCATGGTCAGGATTGGGGGGGGGGGGGGATCAGGGGGATTTGACACATTTTTAGGGGGGCTTGAGCCCTTCTAAGCCCCTCCTTGGAACCGCAACTGCTTTGAGATATTCTGGGTGTTTCTTGGGAGCATGCTGTGTGTGTGTGTGAAAGACGAGAAAAAGGCGTTCTTGAAGCTAGCGTGAGAAAACAACGGCTGGTATTTCGCGTGCATCTTGTGTGTGTGTGTGTGTGTGTGTGCATGTGTGTGTGTGTGTGTGCATGTGTGTGTGTGTGTGTGTGCATGTGTTTGTGTGTGTGTGTGATGAATTTCTTGCAAGCAACAAAGAGACCGACACAAGAGAATGTGCTTAGCACAAAGCCGGTACACATGAAGCACCACTATTTTCTCCACTCATCATCAGAGATGCCAGTTTAAGTAGCACACGTACATTTAGCGAAAAACGCAATGTACGAACATAGCAGAAATCGTTTGCAGTGTTGCCACTCGCACTGCACTTTCTATCTGGCAACATTGGTCAACTCTTCCAGTTGTCTCTGCTCCAAATTTCGCATGGCCCGATTTTGACGACGCGAGTTCAGTTTTGCCTGAACATTTTCATATTTTCACGCACACACACACACACACACACACAAAATGCAGCCAATTTGGTGATTATTTTTGAAGATATCGTCTAATTTGTCCACTGAAATTTCAGCTCTGTTACACAGCCATGCAGGTTGAAAAGGCAATAGCGAATCACAACATGCAAATAACCCGCTTAGATGATTTTAATGTACAATGGAATTTCCTCCCTCATGATGATCGTGATAAATGATCATGATAAACTGGCTGACTTTTTTAAATACTTGAAAATCTGCCGGTTAGATTCACCCAATCTAATTTTCCTAACTAATCATGGTAAATTAGGCAAAAAATTAATCAAATTACATCGGCCGGTTGCACCAAGTCAAGATGAGATATCACCTTTGGAGTGCTTCGTTTTGAAAATTAGCAGAATACAATTACAATTATTTAATTCAGCCATAAATTTATTCAATTTACACTTTTGGTATATACTGCTTAGCCTGAGGTGAAGACAACGAAATAATCTGGCAAAAAGAAAATTTCCGCCTAAGCTCAGTGTTGCCAGTGATTTACCTGCAAATCCTCCTGAGCCCTGGCTGTCTGGCGACTCTGACCGTTCATGTACTGCGACAAATGCTGCTCATGTTCGCTCGTCATCGCGTTAATATTCTCTTCAGTCAGACAAAGTAAAATGTTTTAAATACAAACGACAGAGGATTATGCTCGCTAAATTGTTTTTTATCAAGTTGGTTAGAAAAATGTAATTATTTTCTATAAATTAAACTTATTTTCTGAATACAATTTCAATAATTAAAAAACAGTAATTTAATTTTTGTTATAATACAAATCTGGAAAGTTCAATTAGTTAAGCTCCTTTTTTATGCTTTGTTTATATATCGAACCATAAAAAGGCTTGTTTGCGAGTTAAATGATTTATCCACGCAAAACCAGTGCGTCACGTTCAGTGTCACCTTTCACTTGCAGATAATTTGCTCCGAAAATGGCTTCACTGCCCGGAGGCGGCGCCATCTCGTCTGGTTTCAGTGGCGGCGGAGTTTTCGCTCTAGCCTGCCCTTCCTGTAATTTCACACACACACACACACACACACACACACACACACACACACACACACACACACACACACACACACACACACACACACACACACACACACACACATACACACACACACACACACACACACACACACACACACACATACACACACACACACACACACACACACACACACACACACACACACACACACACACACACACACACACACAAACACACACACACACATGGTATAACAATGTCATATAACAATGTATATAACAATGTTTATATAACAATGTTTAATCACTTTATCAAATAATCATTATTTAATCACTTGTCAATGTTTCATGTTGGAACAAAATTATCATCATTATATAAGTCTGCAAAAGAGACAATGTCTCAGCAGACTCTATATCCACTTTCTATATTTATTGTTGTTATGCTATTTGTTCTTTGCTTGTGGAAAAAATACAATTTGAACTTGAACTTGAACACACACACACACACACACACACACACACAATGCAAAAGAGCAGGGGTTCTAAACAGGGGATTCTCCTGGTTCTTGAGGCGTGCGAGGATTACTGTAAATGGAAAACTTTTTTGTGTAAAAAATTACAGGAAACTTGAAGGAACTTGAAGCTGTATGAATGAATTTTGAATAATTTTGTTATTATGTCGTTTGTAGTTCATCTTTTTCATATATCTATCAATAATTCAGGAATATTGCAAGAATTGACTGCTGACTTGAAAAGAATGCGAACACCGAAAAAGGTTAAGAACCACTGCAATACGGACAAATAAATTGAGATTGTAAATTGAAATTGAATTTGGTAAAAAAGTAGCACAATACCAGCAATTCAGAGTAAAACCAGAATATCTTGATTGATTGTAGTCAATTCAGACGTGTATTGTCTTCAATTATAAAATATTTAGTATAATATTTTTGTATTTGTATTTGTATTTCAAAACGACACAGTAAACATATAATAACACCAAACAACATATTTTCATGTGTCGGGGGAAGCCATAAAGGCTTATATCCCTTGAAAAAAGCAAGAACAAATAAAATATATGAAGAAAATGAAGAAAATATATATACAGTTTAGTTCAGTTGGAAATGTACAGTGGCAAGTAATAGACGCGTTGCTTGCTGTACCTTAAATTTACAGTTCAGCAAGAGCTCAGTTTCATAATGAGATCATAAGATATTATTAATTACAAAGGCGATAAAATTCGAATTCACCAGCTTTTCGGTGGTTTTGGCGATTTCTGTGTCGCTAGCTGTTTGAGACATGAGGGCTGCCAGTTCTTCATCTTCGTCACGAATTACCAACAGCGAGTCGGAATCGTCGCCATTTTCGTCCACATTGAATGCCCACAACTCCTGCGCCTGCTTAACAAGAAGTTTAAAATTTAATCAATATAAAAATATATTACTACAAAAATATTTATTATTCTTAAATCATATGTTTATTATAATACTTCTTAACATAAATTTACTATTTATATTATTAAATTTTATATTGAATACAAATTTGATTTACTTCCTTTGATTGAATTCTTTAACATTTGATCAAAATAATCACATCGCTTAAGTGAGTTAGTGGCAAATGTTTATACATTATTTTTCAAATTTAGTGATAGTAATAACAGTTGTTCTTGCATATGGATTGATAAAATACATTTGAATTGAAATTAAATCGAGTTTGATTTGCAGCAATGTTGAATTTTTACTTGCATTTGATTTACAATTGTAGTTAAAATATATTTTTCACCTCCGCCATTACAGTTTCCTCACATTTATTTCGCTCAACCTCCCTTGAAAACATGCAGCATAAAAAACATAGGCGGCGCAAGGATTGTTCCAGTGGGGTGCTGAGGGATGGACAGGAGCTAATAAAATAGATACGTGGGCTTGTCGGAACATGAGCAACTACACTCGAACTGTTCATGTCCGGGATTTTTTAGGAGCTCAGGGACTGGTACAATTTGGGGGACCTTCACCCCCTCCAAGCCCCCTCCCCTTGTCACCGCCACTGCATAGAAAACCCAGCTGACCGAGCAAACCTTTTGTTTGATCAGTCTGGCCCGTTCTTGTCTCAACAGCAGCGAGGTCTCACGCACACTGGCCGTTATTTCGGCCAAATCGCTGCGGATTATTCCGTTGAGCACCTGCGCCAACCACAAGCATGTACTTGCAACACAAACAAGCACTTGCAACGCACATCTACTGCAATTTCACGTGTAAACGCAGCAAACAGTGTTCAAACAAACCAATTTAATGGACAATTTAACTAAATTGACGAATTCAACGTATTTGATATATAAGTTGATACACATATGTATGGGTATGTGTGTGTGTGTGTGTGTGTGTGTGTGTGAGTGTGTGTGTATGTGTGTGTGTATCAGTGTGTGTCAGTGTGTGTGTATATGTGTACTCGTATATGTGTGTGTATATATATATATATATATGTGTGTGTGTGTGTGTGTGTGTGTTAGTGTGACAGTGTATCAGTGTGTCAGTGTGTCAGTATGTCAGTGTGTCAGTGTGTCAGTATGTCGGTATGTGTCAGTGCATCAGTGTATCAGTGTATCAGTGTATCAGTGTATCAGTGTATCAGTGTGTCAGTGTGTCAGTATGTCAGTGTGTCAGTGTGTGTCAGTGTGCCAGTGTGTCAGTGTGTGTCAGTGTGTATCAGTATGTCAGTGTGTGTCAGTGTATCAGTGTGTGTCAGTGTGTATCAGTGCATCAGTATATCAGTATATCAGTATATCAGTGTATCAGTGTGTCAGTGTGTCAGTGTGTCAGTATGTCAGTATGTCAGTGTGTGTCAGTGTGTGTCAGTGTGTCAGTGTGTCATTGTGTCAGTGTGTCAGTGTGTGTCAGTGCTAGTGCCTGGTCGAGCCATTGAAGCAATGCCGCAGCTCGCTTATGAGTGGCGTCATAACACTGCAGTGCATGTTGGTATCTCTCGTCTGACTGCATGTCAGTGAACACGTACGTAGTCGCCTAGATGCACATATACATACACACACATACACACACACACACACACACACACACACACACATACATACACACACTCACATTTGTCGTACATTGTTACATATTAAAATAATTCAATTCAACGGTTTTAATTAAGCTAAATTATTACCTCCAAAAACACAAAGATGGGGAGAAGTTCCCACAGGTGGGCAGGGGCGTAGATTTGTGTTGAGGCTCGGGGAAATGACAGACATAATGCATTAAAGTTTAAAGTTGAATCAGTTGGCCAATTGCATGAGACCCTCAACCATTTTCGGCTTATTAAATTACAACACACATACCTCAATGAAAAGCATATTGCGTAAAGTATAATTTTTCACGTATTTATATTGTTTCCATTTTTGGTTAATTGTTATTTTTTGCTATGCTGATTTTGCTACTAATATGCCCAATGAGCTGAACTCAGCAGAATTTTCGGGGGTATAATTGCATATTCATCCGCCAGTCAATTTGTTGTGGGGAGTATACCCCCCGAGATCTACGCCCATGACGGAGAGCGAATATTTTCCACGGCGGCTGGCGGATTTACACCACAACTCACCCTGGTCAAGGTTGTCACTTCGTCCGGCGTGCAGTATGGCAGCGAAATGGAGTGAATGTACCGCTGCGCTCCGGTCATGTTCTGCGCGGCCGCCACCAGGTTGTTGCGGGTCTCCTCGGCCGCAGGGTAGCGTAGATCAATTCTGCTGTAGATTCAATGCCATAAAAACAAGATATACGGAGCTCGGGATATTGCGCTCCAGGTTAAATGCCCAAGTAACAGCTGCTACACGGGAAGAAGCCGAAGCTTATGAACACACAGGCGTGCCCCGTGCAGTTCGCTGCCACCGCAGAACCGACCCTCTCCACGCTATGACGCCACAAGGACGGAAGACGTATTAGAGAGGGCCACCTCCCCAGAATGCATGACACAACACATGACTGACATCTGGTACCATCATTTACTGCTGGGTGGACAGGGATTTTGGATTATAGAATTCGCCCAGTGAAATTCTGCTCCGCCGGGACTCGAGCCACGGTCCTCCCGCTTGTGAGGCGGGTATACTGGCATTACACCGCAGAGTCCACGCGCTAATACGATTCCTCGGAGGTACGTTTGCTACAGCTTCAGTCCTGCCTCCCTTTCCCGTTCCTAACTAACCTAGCCTAACTGGACTAACTTAAGCCAACATAAGCCAATTTGCTAGTACGATTTCATGCAAACGCAACTTTTTCTAATCAATAAATAATAAAAATATCAAATGCACACACAGTATGATAGAAGCAAATGATCGTGTGACGCTTAACCAAATAATAATCGTTTGAAAATTGTATACAGTTTGTCCGTGTGTATGTGCTGGTGTGTGTGTGTGTGTGTTTGTGTGTGTGTGTGTGTGTGTGTGTGTGTGTGTGTGTGTGTGTGTGTCAGTGAGGGACTTACTCGTGTGGAATTTGGCCGAGATCGCGCCATTTCTTCACGGCAACGGCCATCTGACGACACGCGTACTCCATCATCAACTGCGCCTGTCTCCACTGTCACACCCCATCATCATCATCATCATCACTACCGCCATCATCCTCCTGAGTCGTGCCCCCCCGAACCTCCTGGCCGGGGGGAAAACAAGTGTTGGGGGACCTCATTGTATAACGCATGATGTTAAAATTTATCAAAAAGTAGCGCATAAGAGTATAGTGAGTCCCCAGGAGACCGAGAAGTTGCCTGTTACTGCTTTTTCCCAAAATCGTACCTCTATTATTATGATGCTTTATATATAATGGAACTACAAATAACTCCCTCAGGGGAAGGGAGAGGGTCATATGATCTCGCATCAGCTCTACCATCATCACGCGGCTCTCATCAACCACATCCTCATCATATTTCAAGATCAGTGCGATCATCTCATTCATCAGATATTGTCATAGCCTTGCTCATAGTTAATTCGAGCTTAGTGCCTGTGCCACATTTTTCTGATATAGACTGAGCATGGAGACTTGAGCCGCAAATAGTTTCAGAGAAAAAAACGCCCATAAACGAACAGTGTTAATTGGCAGCCTTCAATTGACGGCCCCAATCTTTCTCTAGGTAGTTGAATTTTCCGGGTCTTGCTAGTGTTAATTGAGGACCTGAACGCTGGAGGATTTTGTGCTTATCTCACCTTGAAGTGGGCCTCCATGATGCGAGCCCTCTGCTCCTCCATCGTGTCCAACTCCTGCTCCAGCTGGTTCTCCAGCTGACTGCCGTACTCCCCGCCGAAAATATCGACTGGCACAAACACAGGGGCAGACGGACAATTTATACTCGCACATTCAACTAAATGCTTGATCTGACAAGTCCGACTGTGTTTTACATAGCATGATTTCATGTTCTAGTTATATCATCATTTCAAGTTCGTCGTAGAGCATCCACCCTTGTATCTTTCTCACTTATTTGTGCTGTGTCAAGTACTATGGGCTAACTATAAACTGAACTGAACTGAACTTGCCTGATATCTGAGCTACCCAGCCCTATCTCGTGTCTGTATATTGACATGTACGTGGTTATTATGGTTTAAAGGTTATTATGTGGACCAGCACTCATCATCATTAAATCACTCAGCATCATTAAATATTATAAATATACTTCCACAAAAAAACAATATATGAGACCTACGGGATTTAAGCACAACTGACATACACACAAACACCCAAGACATCCTTCAATACACCAAATACCAGACATTGTAATTAAATAAGCTTTATTTTCATATTCCCAGACAGCCTAGATTAAGGTCTTTCAAGAAACGCTTTAAAAAACACACACCCAGTAGAGAATCTTGTTTGGTGAGCAGTTCTCGCTGATGCTGTGTTTTCAGACGGAGTTCTTCAACCTCGTCAACCAATATGTCCTTCTGACGTGTAGCCTCGTCCAGCTCTTGCTTGGCGATCTCCTGACCATCAAAATGCCAATGAAATAAATCACAGGAGTGCACGATGAATATTCTCGCCAAACCCGCTATTGATTTCATTGCTAAATTGCAAAAGTTCATCTCTAGATGGAAGAATTCTCGACAAATCAAACAGAATTCTCATTTCAACTGCTCTAGTTGGGTGGTAACATTGGCGTGTTTGTGCAACGTGTTCATGAATACATTAAGTCAATGTACATTGGAAGCTATTAATGTATGATAATTCGCCTCGACACGCCTCAACGAAAATGCAAATTTTCCACACGCCCAGAAAAAGACGACTGCAGCATCTAACAGATTGTCAATCAGGTTAACTTCATCAAACACACACACACACACATACACACACACACACACACACGCACACAAACACACACACACACACACACACACACACACACACACACACACACACACACACACACACACACACAATGTGTTTGGCCAAATTCTAATTCTGGCCAAATTCAAATTCTAATGCATAATATATGCGCCACGTGTTCGTGCGTAACACAATTTTGCGGAGGTTTTCAAGTTATGACTACGCAATGAATGGTGTGACATGGTGTGGGCGTCAAACAGTTCTCAAGGCCGTCCCAGTTATACTGGCATTGGTAAAATAGTCCACGCGTGTGTCTTTGTGTGTGTGTGTGTGTATGTGTGTATTTTTGACAACACATTTTAAAATCTCAAATGCAGTATCGGTGAAAAACAATTTCTAATGATATTTTAATGTGAATTTATTTTAACCGACTGATTTTTTTGACAACAAAAATGTGTAATTCAAAATGTACTACAGCTTAAAAAAATTAATTACTCAAATTTTACCATTTAAATTAGCAATAAACCTAATGCAGTTTTGTACAAACTCAATTTTCGTGTCTGCAGTGCGCAAATATTTAGATAACATATATTATCATTATATAAGTGTGCCCTATCTTGTTACGCCTATATTTAATCGCTTGATCTATTTTCCGTGTCTAGCTACGCCTCTGATCGCTAGCTTCTCACCTGTTTCTGCAGTGCATCCAGATATTCCGCCTGCTCCTTGGATGCGCGTTCATCTAGCGCTCCTTGCTCCATCAAGTAAGACCTCAGATCAGGCCTCTCCAACTGGTCCACATCACCTTTCTCCTTCTCTCTACACAAACATTATAATAAAAGTTATTATTATTATTATCATCATAACAATAGACACATGTTTGCCCTCTTACAAGTGGGAATAATTTCCTTACAACACATCTCGCCGTTACAAGGTGGTGGTAATATCCGTCTTACATTGGTTGCCGATATTGGCAGAAACCCTCACACAAACAACTACTAAATGTAAATGTCATCTCACATTTGAATGCCAGTCGTAGTTTTACATTTGAACTGACTCACCGACCGCAGGTATAAAATGCTAGAAAAACAAGGATTTCAGCAGCTGAAAGATGTTCCCCTCTCGATGCCATAATTCTGGTCAATTCAACAACATTCCAAACCAACACCTTTTGGTCCACCGCGGTGCTCTGGGTCGCGACCACTGGCGGCGCCAGGATTTTTCCGATGGGGTGACTGAGAAGGGGGAGGGGCTAAAGAAAACGTTGTGGGGGTTTGGCGAAGCATGAAGAACTACACTCGAACGCTGACTACATAATATTATAAGGGACTGGGGCACACTGATTCAGTCCTCGAACTTGAACCAAAATTACAGGAATTCATTTACAGTGGTAAGAAATTTTTATTCCATGACTATGATTTTTGGGGGGCATAGGAGGAGGGGTCTTGGTGTATTTTGGGGGGATCCAGCCCCCCTAAGCCCCTCCCTGGCGCCGCCACTGGTCGCGACCCAAACCACTAATCCATCGGGCTGTGTCCTACAAGAGTTCAAGTACGTCCGAGCTAGTTCACCGTCAAAGCCACCAGATCTTCAACTAAACTCAGATGCTCCTGAACTTAAAATTTAACTCACAGAGTCAGGAAACTAATACGTCACGTTCCTAACTTGTCTAGTCCTCTGATTGAGTCTGCGTGTGTATATATGTGTGTGTGTGTTCAGTTCAGTTCAGTTCAGTTCAAAAACACACAGTGCAAATATACAGAATAATTTTTAATATCAATAACCTGTCGAGCTTTCGCTCTTTCAGGCATATACACACAACACAACATTAATATATGTGGATTAACAACGAATAAAGATCTATGTGTGTCTGTGCGAGTCTTACACCAGAGCTTCCACATCGGCATATTGTTTCTGCAATCGCTCCAGATTCTGACACACGCCGTTCAGAGCGTCTATCTTGACCTCGAGCTGCGAGAGCACATGCGGAGACGACCGCTCCGCCTCTCTGATAGCCCTCTCGTTGGCCAAATACTGTTCCACTGTGCATCGGTCCAACTGACGCTTACACGCACATACACACACACACACACACACACACACACACACACACACACACACACATACACACACACATGGGGAGCGTTGTGAGTGAAGTTGTATGTGCTAAGGGGTCTAGGCTAATGTGTACGGATTCAAGAACATTAAAAACGCTAATTTATAAAAAAACGCTTAAAAAACGCACAAAAACGTTTCTATATTTTTCATAGATTTTAGGTTAGGTGAGGTTTAGCGTTCTAATGTAATGTGCTGCCTTTGCGCGAAGCGAGGGACTGGAAGAAATTCGTTTAATCAAATTCTCAAAATATAATGTTCTTGAATCCTTACACATTTAGCGTCAACCTTGCTAAGATAACGGTTGACATGTACAAGGGTTCAACAAGCAGAATATGTAGAACAGGCGCGTATCCAGGGGAAGTTTCATAAAGGGCTAATTGTCAATACTTTCTCGTTGTTGGCAGTTTTAATTGTTTTTCCGTCGTTGATGTACACTTTACAGACGTGCTCTACAAATTATAGTTTTAACAATAATCATGTAATTAAGCAATTTAGCATGAATTATTTGCCACCGGGGGTTTTCACAGGCTGATGAATTTGCGTGAGTGAATTGTTAATTAATTTCCTTGTCCGATTCTCTTGCATGGGAATTAATTATAGTACACACACAGTGGGCATCTTACAGACGCATGAATAAACAATATCCCACTCGCCGTCGACCACTCGCATTATCGACAGCGGCTCGCAAACACCATCAGATCTATCAATCCATTAGTAAATAGCCTACAGATTGATGTTAGAAATGTACGGGCAATTATTTCACTCATAAATAAATCACATATTTGTTTTTGCTCCCAAGTCGTCCAGCTGCAATGAAAAATGTTTGAGACTGGAAGTTACATAAATAAGATTGTTTGATTTAGAAAACAAGTTAACACAGCAGTATTGTATTTAAACGAATTGATCATATATTGATAGAATATACATACTGATTTTGGACGATGCTTTTTTGCTTTGCCACTTTCCATTTTTACAAAAAAAATATCACCCAATTAACTTTGTCGAGAGTTCAGCAAATATTCTTGAAATTCTTGATATCTACAGAAGTGTGTATCTGATCACAAATCAGCCATTCAAAACTGCCTCCACCCAAGACTGACTTCTTCCTAACTTCCTTACACTCACCTGTTGTTTGTGATGTCCTCGCGAGAGGGCAAATTCTGAACTGTGGTTGCATCCCATTTTCCGTTTGTGTGTGTGTGTGTGTGTGTGTGTGTGTGTGTGTGTGTGTGTGTGTGTGTATGTGTGTATGTGTATGTGTGAGAGAGAGAGGTACCAGCAATGCACGCGCAGCGAAAAATCTGGTATGACATGACAAAATGAAATAATAAAATTCAAGCCGAATGCAGTGAAAATTTGTGCATTTTTTTCAACATTACTACCACTTTTTTTAGTTCTATACTGAACTCAATTGCAAAATTGTGTCATTTAACAAAAGTTGATTGTCTTAGAGCAAAAATAGTTATACCTGATGATAAGTATTTTTTAATTTATGCACAATAGTTCGTACGCAAAAACAGTTTCATTCGGTAGGGAAAAATTATGAGAAAAGACAGATTGTAATAAACTTACCAACGGCACAAAATATTTTCCAAACACACACACACACACACGTTTCTTAAAAACGAAAAACACACACACACACACACACTACAAACACACATACGATTCAGTACCAAAATGAATTTATTGTGATGCTATGTGTATGTGCATTTGTGTGTGTTTGTGTGTGTGTGTGTGTGTGTTGTGTGTACTGTGTCAATAGAGGGTTTGTGGGTGTCACTATGGATACATGTCAACAAATACACCCAAGTTCTTTACACACACACATACTCACACAGACACTCACATACAGACACACACACATACACATACACACATATGCAGGTATACACGCATGAGATTCGCAAAAACTCAAATATTTCTGAGAAAGCAGAGAAAAATAAAATTGCACGGTGGAATTGCCTTAGCAGTGGAAACATTTAAAATCACGGCCAAATCGTACAAAAAAAGCTTAACGAAACTTAAAACAAAACAGCCTAAATTATACTATAAAAACTAAATCTAAAAAATAGTTAAAACATTAAACTTAAAATGTTTACATGTTTGAAAATGAAAATGTCAAAATTAGAATGTTGCTAAATTTTCACATCCAAGTGGGGAATTTGTTGTTGTTGTTTGTTGTTGTTGTTGTCGGTTACTGTACATAACACTGTTAAGGCTCTAGTGCAGCGTGTATGATTGTCTATTTGCGTTGGGCCGTCAGCCTCTCTTAGAAAGAGTGATATGTATTCATGGAAACTATCCAGCAAAGGAGTTTCATGTGATAATCATATGTAAGGATGAATAGATGGCCAAAATTGCTCTTTTTGCTGCTCTGAAACAAACCCGGACTTCCTCTCTCATATACCTCTCCTTTGCCAGGATTCACGATGATTTTCCGCAAGCAAAAATCTCGCAGACAATTCGCACAAGACCAGTAGGAAGCTAGCTTCTCTGGATTTTGAATAGTCCATACCCATCTACATCTCATATGTACATGCCAAGCAATGTGAAACTGTGATTCGCTCCGATCATACTGATCACATTCACCCGCCGGCTAAACGACCAGTGTAAACACGCAATCTTCATTTCAACCTCAAATGGCTGTGTCTGTGTTTGGATGTGTATAAGTGTATGTGTATGTGTGTGTGTATGTGTGTGCGTGTGTATGTTGACCTGCTGTGACTGGATCGATGGTCGTCTTCGACGCACTATGACGTCATAGTGCGTGCGTCGATGCACACACACACACACACACACACACACATGTGTATAGTGTGGTGATGGTGGTCAGTTTCGTGTGTGTGTGTGTGTGTGTGTGTATGTGTGTGGGTGTGTGTGTGTGCTTGTGTGTGTGTGTGTGGGTGGGTGTCAGCGACAAGTCAGTTGTATCTTACTGCTGGAAGGTGCTGGCTGACAGGTGGGTTCATAGTTAGCTCTGTTATCGCTCCTCATCTCAAATTTAGTATAGGTTCGGTAACCTGTGTGGTAAATTCCCAACTGGTGTGGAACGGATGGGTTGTCAAGTGGGAAATTTTTTAGGTCGTACTGAAAAGCAAATGTGTGTGTGTGTGTGTTTGAGTTATTTTATCAATCCGAGTTCTTAAATTTTCATTTCCAGTGACTTCGTAACATCTAACTTGTTGTAACAACTGAATTTGTTGGTTTTCTCTGTGCGGATGTGGAAATGACGAGTTGGTTCATTAAGAAGTGGGCAATCAGGGAAGAAAGCTTTCAGATCACTGCTCTGACCTATCATACTTGAACATTTCAAGATTGACACACAGCTATCTTGAGTAAACGATATAGCAATATTCTCTGATATTTTACCTATTTTTATTCGTGTTTTCCCTCTTTATGTGTGGAAATATTTCATTCACATTCTGCGCATGGTCCATGTTTTATTGTTTGTGCTGAGACTGTTGCTAGCTGTAGAACACAAAATTGGACTAAATCTAATCTAATTCTGCACAATTCTGCTGATGACATTTCGGCACAAATCCGTCACGTATGTTAAGACATATACGGCTCGTTTCCAGCAATATTTTTGTGTTATTATTGTACACAAGGGATGAGTGCTGGTAGGGACTGGACCTAATCAAAGAGAAGATACACCATGAATCATGCGCGTGCAACCAGTTTTGTTAGTTTTATGAGTCACTTGCTGGCCATTGAGAACGAACACATATCTAACCAACGTATATATTTTTCACTATCAGAACAAAACAAACAAAATATTATTAAAATAATATTAACAAAATAATACTAAAACTAAATAATTGAATTTTCATAATTTTATATTCAATATAAACGGCATTTAATAATATAACTGACAATTTATCAATATATTATCAATATATTTTTTATTACGTGTGTATGTGTGTATGTTTGTGTGTGTGTGTGTGTGTGTGTGTGTGTATGTGTGTGTGTGAGAGTGTGTGTGTGTGTATGTGTGTGTGTGTATGTATGTGTGTGTGTGAGTGTGTGTGTGTGTTGAAATAGCGAACTTTTTGTTTTTCAGCATATTTGGAGGCGCCTGAGGCTTCACTGGGGGGTCAACTGTGACGTCATGAGTCGAGTGTGCACGTGCACTGTGCTATTGATCCTCAGTGCCATTGACAGAGGTATGGTAATACTACAAAAATTGTGCACAATTATTCAACTTGGAATAAATTAAACTAAAATTTCAATGTGGAATAATATAAACTGTATTTTTTCAATCTTGCTATATTAGTTTTGAATATTTGCATTAAATTTGATCAAATTCAATCTCTTATGTAATTATACCATGAATAAAATAAGTCCATTCCAATAATAAAT
Source organism: Sacculina carcini (assembly GCA_916048095.2). NCBI lineage: Eukaryota > Metazoa > Arthropoda > Thecostraca > Sacculinidae > Sacculina > Sacculina carcini. Next base: position 1,151,886 of record OU696581.1, on the reverse strand, counting down.
AAACAGTTTAACAATACAAAATTTAATTTAATTCAATGATCAAAAATTTCATTTTTCGACTTTTAACTTCATTTTATTTTTTCACTCTTTCAAAAATAATCTTATTCAATTTTAGCTTTTCCAACTTGAAGCTTTTTAAGGCTTTAAATGTTTCCTTTTGCAGGTGTTCTTAACGCCCAGTAAAGATACAATATTAATATTTCATGCGTAAGGATTCAATATGTATATATTTTATTTGTATTTGCTAGGCCACGCCTGGGGTCACGTATTCAGTCAGTTTACGCCGCATCGCCTCAACTCGTTCGGTTATGGAGCCGCACAAAATGGCCGTCATTACCATCAGGTGGACGACAAGCAGAAAATATACATTTCAAGAACATAATAAATTAAACACAATTAGATTCAAAACAAAATATTCAGATACATTTTAAATTAAATATGCTGCTACTAGATAAAATCGGTATAATTAGTTGTATTAAGTATTATATGAATAAATTTGAGGCCAACTTACAATGCATACGCCAAACAAGAAATCAATTCAGAAACTTGAAAAATACAATATATATATAATACTAAAACGTACTTTTACACAAACAATATTCCCTTGGCACTATAATTTTTCCATAACTAACAAATACAACTAATAATATTACACGGAGACCGAATTAATTAGATATTCTGCTTCCTATTTTGATGCATAGATAGTTTTTTGTTTTTTAAAAAAAGGCATTGGATGGAGCGTGTGATACAAACTACCATAGGTTTCAGATTGTTTCATATTCACCAAAGCATGCGAGATATTTGCGAATACTTGAATACAAATGTGCTCATTGCCCAAATTTGTGTGTGTGTTTTTTTTCAGTCGCTGCTGAGCGGAATTGAACTCGAGGACGAGGAGACGAAATCGGTGTGTCGCGCCAAGCCATGCATCTCCAACGAACAATGCTGTGACAGCTACCTATGCATTGATTCACACTTGAAACACGATGATTCGGGTCACAACACACACACAAATATATGTATATACCGTAAATGCTCTATTTATCCGTCAGGCTCTAATAATCCGGCAGGCTCTAATAATCCGGCACTTCCTGGAAAGGCTTATTGAAACTGCAGCCACGATTCAGTTATAGTTCAACAACAGTTTATTTAGCAATCCTCTTATAAACCGGCACTCATTAATCGAAGCAGAAATCATGTTCTTCAAATGTGTCCTCGAACTCCACTTAATCGCCTTTCTCATCATCATCAGAGATCCTACCGTGCGGAGTGACCAAAAATAATCCGACAGACTCTAATAATCCGGCAGGCTCTTATAACCCGGCACCAAACGCAGGGGGTCGAACAATAATCCGGCATGTCTGATAAATAGAGCATTTACGGTATATACACCAATGCATAAACACCAAGGACGGCTGAATACTCGCGCTTGTGTGTTCTCAGCGAGTTTTTTTTTGGCAGCAATGAGTCTTGAGAACTCGTCTTCGCCGCCTTCCATTTGTCTTAACTATCTTTGAAGTGTTTTTATTGTGTTCTGGCTTGTGATATAGTTGGGAGTTTTGTTCTAATCTTGTATGTATGTGTGTGTGTGTGTGTGTGTGTGTGTTGCAGTGTACGGAGAGTGCATGCCGCATTTTGAGCAGCGAGAGGGCGTCAGTTGTGCCAGTGATGGCGATTGTGGAGCCAGTCTGCAGTGTCGCCGCGACAACGGGCTCATTGCCACCTGCCAGGCTCTAGATATTGGCACACACGCATACTGTCAGTTCCTGTCTCTCACCCTCTCTCTCTCTCTCTCTCTCTTCTTTCACTCTAATGCAGTGGTTCCCAGCCCGTGGTACGCGTACGCGAGGATCTTCCAGCTGGTACGCGAACACTTTTTGTGTCCAACAGTGAACACTGTCACCAGGGCATGATTTCCGATGTGTTGAGAGCAAAGTAATGTCCCTCATTGACCAGCTGGTGGAGAAGAAGCAGATACAGTCCTCGCATTAAGTTGTTTTTTTCAGTTGATTTGTGTGTTCCACTTGTATAACTATGTAAATGAGGTGATATCTGATCGAACTGAGTTTCTCTGGAACCAGGAGGAACGTGGCGACTGCCTGGGACCTCGAAAAAATTGGTCGAAAAGGTCAAAAAGGTTGGGAACCACTGCTCTATCAGATGTGATGTCATTGGCCATCAAACGTTATCGATCTCCACGCACGAGACTTGTAAAAATAACAGTTGGACAGTGAATAAAAACACATCGTCGGGTCAAAGTGGTCGGATTCACAATCTACGTGAGACATTTCTGTGCTTCTGGTATACTTGACATACATGTCGTATATACCTCTGACAATCATGTATGCCCGCTCTTTCAATCAAGCACGAGTAATCGTTGCTGCTGTTTTCTCGAGCGCAAGTTGTCTAATTGTTTTGAGACCCATGGTCCCGAGACTTCACACCTTAATATGGCGCAGTCCCACTTAGCAAATGTTTTGAACAGCTTGACTCAAGTCATTAGTGTGATATTGCGTCAATCGTCATTGTGAGAAAAAGTTGATTGAGTCTGAAGTTTGCTGAGCTTGGTGCGTTAAACGTGTTAAGAAACACACTAACAGCTTCGCTCAATCAAACACACTGGCGAAGTTTGTGACCAAGTTAACACACTTAATCACCTTCTGGCCAAGACACGCCCCACTCAAATGAATTCGCTTAAATAACGCCCAATTTAAAGTTTTATATTGAACAAATATTACGACATCATTCGCTTCATCGGTCGTGCTATGGCTCCTTGACCTTTGGCTCGTCCTGAATTTGCAAGCTTGGACAACACATCCCCACCCGATTCTCGCATCATTTCAGCATATCTTCTGACTTGAACTGGTGCTGCGCCCATTTGATATCCCAGTACTACTTTTTCAGAGCAGCACACAACAAACTAATAGTCTTCATTGTTATATACTGAATGATGAGAGCTCCTGTGCTTCAAACCGTTTGTAGAATCTGTCATAAGTAACACGAAGTCTAGAGCTACTGCACAGCTATTAAACGTTGTCTTCGGAAGAATCGGTATTCGCCTATCGGAATTCATCTTACAATAGTTCAAACTGTTTCGTATTCTTCCCACTTCGCTTTGCACACGCACACACACACACACGCACACATACACACACAATGAGAACTCACTTAAGAAAATTCGCAATATATTGACAACCAATGTTAGCGGAAACTCCAGAAAATGAATGCCCTGAAACCAAAATTAGCATTGACACTGAAAAAGTCACCGCAAAAGAGATTCACAAAAACATATTAATGTCGGTATCTAACAGCGTCCCAGAACACTCGCCAATAAAGCCATCCTCACATACATCCCATATTCAGCTTGTCTAAAGTAAGCGGCACGCGGATCATTATCCACCTCGGGACTGATCTCATCTACACGCGGAAGAGGATGCAGCACAACAGAGCGCTGCTTGGCCAGATTCATCAGCTGCGGAGTGAGAACAAACTGCCGACTGAACTTGCCAAATTCCATCTCACTGCCAAATCGCTCGCGCTGAAGCCTGGTCATGTAGATGACATCAGATGCCGGCAGAGCTGTCTCCAAGTCGACCACCTCTGTCTGCACGATCCCGTGTTCAGCCACGAACCGCTGCACCTCGGTGGGCATCTCGAGTCCCGGAGGACTGACGTACTGTAACTGTACCTTGTAGATGGTGAGAAGACGCGCAAGTGAGTGCACCGTGCGTCCGTGTTTCAAGTCGCCCACCATTGTCACCGTCAGTCCGTTCACCGTGCCAATCTCGGCGCGAATGGTGAAAACATCAAGCAGCGCCTGTGTCGGATGTTCTCCGACACCGTCGCCGGCATTCACCACTGGTTTGCAGCTGACGACAGCGGCGCGTCGTGCGGCCTCCGGCTGCGGATGACGCAGAACAATGACGTCGGAGTAGGCAGCCATCGTACGTACCGAGTCTTCCAGCGTCTCACCTTTCTTGGTTGATGAAGTTTCGGCGTTGAAGTAGATCGTTCTACCACCAAGACGCTGCATTGCGCTGCTGAAGCTGCAAGAAGTTCGAGTGGACACTTCGTAGAACATGAGCGCCATTACCTTGCCCTTGAGTATGTGATCGATGACACGTTCTTTGGCACAACTCATACGAAATGTTTCTGTAAGGTAGAAAATTCTGTCGAGCATATCTTTGGTGAAATCCGTTGCGGATAGCACATTGGACACGATAGGAAAATTAGTTGATAATCCCAAAATGCGATGAATACCAGCCGTGGATCGAACACTCTGAGTTTCATTGTAACTTTCCATTGCAGAAATCGACCTAGGACCTTCCTTATGATTCATCACATCTCCTTGCTCGTTTTTCTGGAGTGCAATAGGGACATCAAACTGTTTTTTGTTTTGGATGATCGTGGGAACACTGGATGTGTTCAGCAGTGGATAACTTTCTCGAATATCCTTGCCCCTGCCTGGTTGAGCAACAACTTGTCCATCAACCATGGCAACTTCTGAACGCAGAACAACTCGCTTCACAGCTCCACGTATTTTACGCCCAGCAAAGGGCGTCCACTTAGCCTTACTGTATGAGGTACGATCAGGAATCGTCCACACTTCGTCCATATCAACCTCAACATAAGTGTCTGGCTGTTCGGGCAGTTTGAAAATGCGACGGGGATTGTCATGCAATTTCGCTCTCAAAGTGTCAAGTGTCAAGCGACCTTCGTTCACTGCATTCAGCAGCAGTGGCAGCATTGTTTCCAAGCCTGGAAATCCGGGTGGTGGGCTCTCCGACAATTTTTCTTCAATTGTATGCGGTGCATGATCAGTTGCAAAGCAGTCTATGACATCTAAATTTTCCCATAAAGCTTGCTGATCCTGTGCGCTTGCGAGTGGAGGCTTAACCATTCCTTTACTTTGCATGTGCTCCAAGTCCTTGTTCGACAAAAAAAGATGATGAGGTGCAGCTTCACATGTAACTTGCAGTCCTTTGAGTTTCGCTTCTTTTATCAACAGAATCTCCTCCCGTTTCGATACGTGACAAATATGAATCGGTCGGCCAAACAGCGACGCAACCATCATTGCTGCAGCGGCCGTTTGTCGCTCCGCGTGTACACAAAGCGGAATATGATGCGGCCAGAGGCGCATGTGCTCCATCCATACACTCATGTCGTCCAGACGAAGATCAGAGAACGTGTCGTTGAGGTACATCTTGAGGGCAGCTGAGCGCGCTGCCAGTTCCACCAGCTGATCGTAGTTGTCGGAAGATGCTCCCAAATAGAGTCCGTAATCACAGCGGGCATTTTCACTGGCCAGCTGTTTGAATAGTTGGAATGAATCTCGGTCAACAATTGCGGGCAGTGTGTTGGGCATTGCCAGCACCATTGTCACACCTCCAGCCAGAGCCGCAGCTGTTCCGGATGAGAAATCTTCTTTATGAGTTTGGCCTGGCTCACGTAAGTGCACGTGTACATCTATCAAGCCTGGAAGAGTCACAATTCGACGGATCGTTAAGCAGTCTGTTTTGGTATTCAGCCTTGGTGGCTTTCTACCTAAAATATGCAGAGCCTCCACCAAAAGCTTGGCACATTTGATATCGGTTAGCAGAAAAACGCCGTACTCAACCGCCAACCGCCTTGTCCTGTATCCGTGGGTTTTTATAGAGCTAACACGACGAGCACCACTGTTCCTCATCGGTAAGTTGATAACCAGCTCAACGTCTTTGTTCGCCAAGAACGCCGCCATACAAGTAAGTTCATCATCGGTAGCACCCTTTTCCACCACGTCACCATAAGACCATTCCAGCGGTTCGGTAGGAATATTGTGTTCATTATAGAAATCCGCGGTTCCCGTGCTGGCGTACAGTTTGTATCCCATTTGCTGCAATAAACGGGCGCTGGGTAAAAATTCGTTCTTATATTTATAACTTCCTATACTTATAAGTATATTTTTCTTGGGCATCTTCAAGCCCGTGCTGAACATTGCTTTCAAATAAGCTTCATGTCTGTTCTCACCAAAGCAGGCCACCTCTCCGGTCGAAGACATTTCAACACCGAGCTTCACATCGGCTCCGGCCAAACGAGAAAACGAGAACTGTGGCACTTTAACGCCGACTCGCATCGAAGTCCTAGACATCAAGTCGACTGGTTCCACCTGCTTTCCAACAATAGCACGCGTTGCAGCAGCAATAAAATCGTAATCCAGTGACTTGGACACAAACGGGAATGATCGCGATACTCGTACGTTGCATTCTATTACACTCAAGTTGTTGTTCTTTGCAATCAACTGCATGTTCAGTGGCCCGGTGACTTCCAGTGCCCCCACCAACGCGCTGGATATACTTTGAATTGCCAACAGCGTCTCCTTATTTAGATCTTGTGGAGGAGTCACCAGAGTGGCGTCCCCTGAATGAACCCCTGCATTCTCCACGTGTTCGCTGACAGCCAAGCAAATAAGAGCTCCGTCTCTTGCCACCACGTCCACATCAATTTCTTTGGCCTCAAGAATAAATTTGGAAATAACAACCGGATGATCTTTGCTAACTTGGGCCGCTTCTTTGAGATACACCTCAAGATCAACATGTGAGTGCGCCACATTCATGGCAGCACCGCTGAGAACATAGGATGGTCGCACCAAACATGGGTACCCAACTTCCTCGGCAAATGACCTCGCTGAAGTTATATCAGTTAGTTCCTTCCATCTTGGCTGCTGAATGCCCATGCGATCAAGCATTCTAGAAAATTTGAAGCGATTTTCAGCATTGTCGACAGAATCTGGTGATGTACCGATGATTTTTGCGCCCTGTCTGTGCAAAGTCATCGCAATATTGTTCGGCAACTGACCGCCCATGCAAATAATTATTCCTTCCGGTTTCTCCACTCGGTAAATATCCATGACAATTTCTGCTGAGAGTTCATCAAAATATAGGCGGTCACACATGTCGTAATCAGTGCTGACAGTTTCCGGGTTGTAGTTGATCATGACTGTTGGCCGTCCAAGTCTTCTCAGTTCTTTTATACACCCAACGGCACACCAGTCGAACTCTACACTACTGCCAATGCGGTACACACCTGAGCCAAGCACCACAGTGGCGCTTCCAGGAAACTCAATATCGTGACAGCCAGCATTGTAGGTTAAGTAGAGGTAATTAGTGGCCGCCGGCCACTCCCCTGCCACCGTGTCCACTTGCTTGACAAACGGTGAGATATCGTTCTTCAGTCTCAAATTGGTCACAGTGTGCTCTGGAATACCGATACACTGACCGATTTTGAGATCCGAGAATCCCAGCCGTTTCGCCGTCATCAGCTGGTCCGTGCTCAAGTGTGAAGTTTTTTCCAGTGCAACGGTGAAATCTATTATGTTTTTCAGCTTAGCTAGAAACCACCGATCAATGTGGGTGAGGTCGTACAAGCGATCAATCGTATACCCAGCCTTGAAAGCGGCTGCAAGAACGAGCATACGCTTGTCTGTTGGCTGTTGAAGCTCCTCTTCCGACGGTGTCTTGATATCAGGATCAAAGCCCATTATGTTTTCGTCCACCATTCTGCAAGCCTTCTGGAAAGCTTCCTCAAACCCTCTGCCCAGAGACATTACTTCACCCACCGACTTCATGGAGCTGCCTATCTTGGCGCTCACCCTAATAAATTTGGCCATATCCCAGCGTGGCATTTTGACTACACAATAGTCCAAACTTGGCTCAAAACAGGCTGTCGTCTTGCCTGTAACAGAATTTCTCAAGTCCATCAATGAGTGATTGAGAGCCAGTTTGGCGGCGATATACGCTAGCGGATAACCAGTGGCTTTTGAAGCGAGTGCTGAAGAACGAGACAAACGAGCATTGACTTCGATGATGAAGAAATCCTCAGAAGACGGATTTAGAGCATACTGCACATTGCACTCACCGATTACGCCTAAATGGCGAATGATCTTTATGGCCGTACTGCGGAGTTTGAAATATTCCGAGTTGGTCAATGTTTGACTGGGAGCAACAACAATTGACTCACCTGTGTGAATTCCCAGTGGGTCGACGTTCTCCATGCTGCAAACGGTGACACAATTGTCATATGCATCACGCATAACCTCATATTCCACTTCTTTCCAGCCTTTCAATGATTTGTCTATAATCACCTGAGGGGAGCGAGCGAGCGCTGTTGCCACAAGCGATCTCAATTCGCTGTCATTGTTAGCAAAGCCAGAACCTAGTCCTCCCAGTGCAAATGCAGACCGAGCCATCACAGGATAGCCTAAGCACTTAGCTGCCGTTATCGCCTCGTCTATTGTTTCAGCACAAATCGAAGGTGCAACCTTTTCACCGATCGCCTCGACGCTGGCAGCGAATGCCTTGCGGTCTTCGGTTTCCATAATTGACTTGATTGGCGTGCCCAAAACCTCTACTCCATATTTTTCTAAAACCCCCGTTTTATCCAGCATTATGCCACAATTCAAAGCTGTCTGACCTCCAAACGTTAACAAAATTCCACTTGGACGCTCTGACTTGATGACCTGTTCAACGTATTCAGGAGTAATTGGAAGAAAATACACCTTATCAGCTAACCCTTTTGATGTTTGCACGGTAGCTATGTTTGGGTTGATTAGTATCACCTGAACGTTTTCCTCTTTCAGCGCTTTAATAGCCTGACTTCCCGAGTAATCGAACTCTCCCGCTTGTCCGATCGATAGGCCCCCTGAACCAAGCAGAATGATTTTGGAAGGTTTCACCCGTTCGATGCTAACCCGAGTGACTGTTTTCAATTTTTGGCGGATAATATCTTTTAGATTGACATAGATGTTATGTTTACAAAGATCAACTGCTTCTGTGAACACATCAAACAAACTTTCTGTGTCATCGGGTCCGGCATTGTGTTCAGGATGAAATTGAACGCTAAAGAAAGGCTCACTGTTGTGAATGATACCCTCATTGGTTGAATCATTTGCATTTGTGAACAAAACTGACCAGTCTGGAGGCAGCGTTGATGGATCTACAGCGTATCCATGATTCTGTGACGTGATGAAACATCGATTCGTCCCCTCCAGTAGACACGGCTGGTTGTGACCACGATGTCCATAGGACATCTTGAACGTTTTGGCGCCAGCAGCGACACACAACAGCTGATGTCCCAAGCAGATCCCGAAAATTGGCTTCACTTGGGAGCATGGGATCAACAGCTGTTTGAGTTGGGCGATTGTCTCGGTACACTGCATGGGATCTCCCGGCCCGTTGCTGATAAAGTATCCATCGTAGCGACACTCACTCAGGTCGTAATTCCACGGAACCACATCCACATCTACTCTACGCTCTAGCAAATTGCGCAGTTGACTGTACTTCAATCCACAGTCGATAACACAAACCTTGGTACCACAACCGTTATGATATTCCACAATTCCACTGCAGGACACTTGTCGTACCAGGTTCACTTTGCTTGGGTCCACTTGCTCAACACTGTCTGCATCTTCACCTTGACGAACGATTTTACCGAGCATCGTGCCATGTTCGCGCAGCCTTTTAGTCAACAGGCGAGTATCAATTCCCATGATACCGCAGACATTCTGCTCCGACAGCCACTGGTCGACAGTCTTGCAACAGTTCCAGTGACTGGGTGTCGTGCACAGATCCCCAACCACCAGACCAGTTGCCCAGATGCGCTGAGACTCGAAAAACTCCAAAAGTCCATGCTTGTCCAAGCGGCGATCGTCGGGAACTCCATAGTTGCCGATCAACGGGTAAGTGAGCACAAGAATTTGTGACGAATACGATGGATCAGTGAGCGACTCGGTGTAACCGACCATGCCCGTCTGGAAGACCACTTCTCCGGACGATGCGTTCTGTGAACCAAAAAGCTCACCTTCCAGACGGGAGCCATCTTCCAGTAGCAGGCAGCCCCTCATGTTGCACGCGTTGCACAGCCAAGAGGCACAGAACAAAACCTCTATCGATACAAATTACTCCACCAATAGAAAATGCAATGAGATCCGCATGAAAACGCACGGCACGCACTGTAAACCACTGACGATCGATATGAATGAAAAATGCTGCTCATTTCATACGCTCTGCACGGAATATACACGATAAGTGAACACACACACACACAAACCTCGCGTGCACACGAAACCACAACACACAAACACACACACACACACGAATTGGAGGAGCCTCACTTGAGCAGACACGCTCACAAGCATTCAAAACACACACACACACACACACACACACACACACACACACACACACACACACACACACACACACACACACACACACACACACACACACACACAGACACACACACACACACACACACACACACACACACACACACACACACACACACACACAAGCAGACACACAGACGTTAACATACACACTGACCACTCTGTTTACGTCCGTGGTGTACCCGCTGACTATATGGCGACACGTCAGCGCTGAGTCGAGATTTCCACGGTGATAGGTCAGAACAAGTCGTGGAGGGAAGAGCCGATGCTTGTGTTTGAGAGATACGTAAACAATTCAATTCAGTGAGATTAGCACCAAGTGAAAGTGCACACTGGCGGCTAATAGAGAAAAACAACAGTTGGCTTTTATTTTTTCTTGGCTGAGTTTTTTGGTTTCGCTTGGGATCACATGCTAAACTCGTTTTTCTCAAACTGTATCTTTTGGACGTTACCGGTACATGGGGCCACCGCGGGGTGGTAATAGTGCTTGTACTTATCCCATGACACTGAATTTGCCTGTAATTAACAATAATATTATTATATTTCCTTGCTTAATCCCTTGCTGCTTTTGAGACAGGCACAGCTGCACATCTCAGTAACGATCTGAGGCACATCTCAGTAACGATTGAGTTCGTGCGAGTGAATTATTTATGCCGTTTACACAGATACATAATAGTATTGAGATGTTTACGAATTCTGTCATGTGTGTGCGTGTGTTTGTGTGTGTATGTGTGCGTGTGTGTATGTGTGTGTGTGAGTAGATGAGACGTGTCAGACCAGTACAGACTGCAATGTTGTGAAAGGACTGTGTTGTCAACTGCTACGCCAACACCGCCAGAAACCGAGAAAGGTCACCCAAATTGTCAAACGCATAATAATAAATATATGCTCAATTATATTACAATTATATGTCCAGGGATCACTTGTAAGCACACAATTTTTGCGTATTGATTAAAAACACTGGTAATTGTTAAATGTAAACGTAAAAATTATGTGTTCCGCATTCATGAAAGTGTGTATGTACGAGTATATGTATGTGTGTCTGTATGCCTGTCTCCTATTTCATTTCTACAGGCTTGTCTGTACTTCAACGATCCGCTCATGTGTGTTGGTCATGTTCCCATGGAAAAGGTAGGTTAGAGTAAATAAATGTTATTTTTTATTTAGTATATTATATACACAATATATATATATATATATATATATATATATATATATATATATATATATATATATATATATATATATATACACCTATAATATATAGGTGTTTCTCTATTTGTCTAATGACTTGACATTTTTCAGTTTTTTCCTATATTCGTCTGTTTTTGTTTAAAAATAATAATCATATGCTTGATATAATTACGATAAATTAAATAGTGAAATATTATAATTGCGCAAAATAAGGTTGATGTATTTAATATTATTTTATCATTATATTAGTCCTTATTTGAGCTGACGCGTAATTATTATTGGTAAAACCTCACAAGATTATATTTGTGCAATAAAAATGTGAATTTGCAGGTGCGCGCCAATATTGAGCACATGGCCAGCGAAAAAAGACTGATTGCCAGACTGCCTGAAATTGGCAACTGATGAGCGACAACAAGTCTAGATTTGAGGAAGTCTAATTGTTCTATGAGAAGGAGCAACTTCATGTCTGCACATACAAATTACAGTCTTGTCGACTTTACAACTTTGATTCGTTGAAATTGCACTTATATCGTTGATTCTGGCACAATTTTGTTGCAAAATATGACTATTGTATTAAATTTGATGATGTTTTTTAGCTTAATTTTATATTTGATCGGTATACCAACATATTACATGTAAATGGTCAGACTAAGTGTAGAAATATCTGGTTTTGCTAATTAATTATCAAAATTGTACACTCACAAATAACAATCCTTGCTTTTTCAATTATTTTTCTTCGCATCTTAGTAGATATGTGTTGTTTTTACTCCTGAATTACACACGGATACCAAACCATATCAGCGAAAAATCCCTAAATTCATACAATCTGGCAGCCTCAGCGTTTTCTCAATTGGCAACAAATACACCAGGTTTACCAGCTCGCTTGGGAAAAATCCAACTAGTGTTTCACCCATGTATAATAAGAATGTGAATGTGTATATGTGTCAGTGTGTTTGTGTGTGTATGTGTGTGTCAGTGTGTTTTTGTGTGTGTGTGTGTATGTGTGTGTGTGTGTGTCAGTGTGTTTTTGTGTTTGTGTGTGCGTGTGTGTGTGTCAGTGTGTGCTTTTGTGTTTTTGTGTGTGTTTGTGTGTGTGTTTTTTGTGTTTTTGTGTTTGTGTGTGTATGTGTATGTGTGTTTGTGTGTGTCAGTGTGTTTGTGTGTGTGTGTGTGTGTGTGTGTGTGTTTGTGTGTTTGTTTGTGTTTGTCTATGTGCTGTCATTGTTGCAGTATACATATCATATTACATATCATATAAGATTAGATTATAGGGCATAGTTAGTTGTTTAGTCGTTTCAATGCGATTTCACCTGTATTCGCTTCAGTGTAGTCTTTGCTTCACCAAGCGATTGTAAAAATTGATCAAAATTATTTATAAAAAAGTGTTAGTGTTATGTATGAAATTATACATGTTTATTGTAAAAATCACTTATACACTTTTTTGTTCAATGTCTGTGTTGATGTTCCCTTGCGCACAAATATGCCAAATCGGTCGATTCTTGTCTTGGCATTTTTTCCAGACAAATTTCATGTTCTGTCACGACAGAATATGTAATAATTGTGGCCCGCTGGCTTCTTATCTAGTCGTTAATACACATATCAATTGCACCGCGAGTGAGTTTGTCTTTTGTCTTGTCTTTTTCCTTGTCGTTTTTCTTTTGTTTGTCTTGTTTACTGCAGCTATTGTGTATTGGCTATCCCGATTCCATTAGCTTTTGCTTAGGATAACACATTATATATATGTAACCAGTTTTTTTTACATATAAGTTATATTAAAAATATTTGCGCCGAAATCCCAATTGCTTGGACATAATTCACCGCTTTCCATCCAACACTTCTATAAGCAAATTAATCCGAGTTTGAGATTAATCCATCTATGCAATAGAGACGTCAAATACATGAAGTGGGGTAATTTGTATTATATTTCATCAATATGCACCGTATCAGTGATTACGTACACAATTATTGGAGCGAAACGGGAGCAGACAAAAGCAGGGCGCAGCTAGGTGTGCAGCTCTCGGAAGATGTGTCTCCAGATCAAGCTGGGATGACGGCGTTTTCCTCCGAGTAAACATTTGATGCTGGGCAGCCATCCTTCGTCAAAACACGCCACTTTCTCCTCTTCCACCACCTGTTCACCATGGGTCGAGTTCTCCGCCATCGTTTCCAGATTGTCTTTCAGTGTGATTGAGTCTTGAGCTCTTTCGGCAACATCAGCCGAAGATTCTGACGTAGAGACGAAGGTTGTTTGTGAAGTCAATTGGCGTCGGTCAGCTGGTTGGACAACTGTTGTTCGAGACAAACTCAGCCAGCTGGTCATAGCCAGACTGGGCACCGCACCGGCAAAGGGACACACCGACCGACAGCCACTCAAATTGATGCCGATTGTCAGAGCAATGAAAAGTAGAGATTTCCTACCGAACCAAGCCAGTGTTTGGTTGAACATCGCGCGTGTCTGACTGATGAAGCCTCTTCCTTCTTTTCGTTACGTACTTAATGTTCGCCGCAAAATTATCGCCAAACACTTGCCGAGTTCGCAGGCACAACCGCACACACACAATCACCCTCATCACCAGACATCGGCTACCACACGTGCTAACTGGCTAATTACCAAGATGAGAAATTACCGACCACAGGTGTCTTGTATTTGTGTTTGTGTGTATATATGCGTGTATGTGTGTGTGTATGTGTGTGTATGTGTGTTTGTGTGTATTGAAACAGGAAAAATGGTGATACAAGAACAAGTAATTTTTGTAATGAACAATTTAATAATAATTTATAATTACTTAATAATTATTAATTAATAATTTTTGAAATTTTTGTAATTTTTTGTAGTTAAGAGTAACAAGTTAACAGTTAAGAGTAGCACTGTAATGAAGTAATTTATAAATATTTATATTTAGAAAGAAATATTTGGCCAATAAAATAGAAAAAGACAAAATAAAGGTTTAATTACGACGATGAAACCTATTGGACACTGGATCACTCACAATACATATTGCCAAATATAGTTGACCCTATATATGCCAAATATAGTTGACCCTATCCTAATAGTTAGATACATGTTAATTTCACCTGCAAATAGCGGAATTTGAAGCTTAGAATAGCGGAAATTTCCAAATAGTGGAATGATCTATTGGTCGCCACTCATATAGCACACCTCCAAATAGCGGCAAACGTACTGAATGATTACACAATTCGGGGTATTGTGTGATTCTCAAATGCAGGATGTATGAAATATATCGGCTGCAGCTTGTCGACTGACAACAGTTGACTGTAGCAAGCTGATTGGTAGAGACGAGTGATTTATTAGGGCCATCCATAGGCATATAATAAGGCAGATACACTACTAGACGACCGACTAGGATCCAGATTGCTGAGGATCTCGCAAAGGAATCATACAGGAATTTATATCTTCGTATAAAATTGACAATTCCGATTACTATTACATTGGAGACCAATGATGTGTTCAACATTGATGAAACGGGTCTCTCCTGCAAACTGCAGCCTACCAAAACCTTGACGTCCACAGGAGAACGCCACACAGCTGAATAATTTTCTGGGGAATGACATTTTTTTTGGAAAATCATTTGAGAATTATGCAAAGTGGTAAATAATAGGGAAATATTTTATAAAAAATGAACGATTCACAGTAAATGTGAATATTTGCTTAATATTCTTCATTATAAAGCACATTTCCAAATAGCGGAAACCTCCAAATGACGGAACTTTTTATCGGTCCCTTTGAATCCGCTATTTGTACTTCTGAAGGGTAATATTTAAAACAGGGCACGAGTTTTCAGCAAGACATGCAATCTTTCAATCACTATCAACACACACACACACACACACACAC
Organism: Sacculina carcini; assembly: GCA_916048095.2. Taxonomy (NCBI): domain Eukaryota; kingdom Metazoa; phylum Arthropoda; class Thecostraca; family Sacculinidae; genus Sacculina; species Sacculina carcini. The sequence continues at coordinate 1,136,635 of OU696581.1, read as the reverse complement.
GAACACACGAACACACGAACGCAAACAAGAACACACACACGAACACACGTACATACGCACAGACAATGATAGATTAACCTCACGGAAAGTGAGTTTGCCCGTGTGTGTGTGTGTGTGTGTGTGTGTGTGTGTGTGTGTGTGTGTGTGTGTGTGTGTGTATGTGTGTGTGTGTATGTGTGGTTGGGAGCAAATAGAGTAGTAGAACAGAGAGGAAGAGAGCAGATTTCAATACTCCATCACTCTGTCTCTTTTTCATTTTTCGATAACGGTTTTTTATGTGCGCATTTCAATTGCGTATTCGTTGTACGTCACTGGACTTTCCCCGCGACACACACACACACACACACACGCACAAACACCATCATATCCCTGCAGCAACTGGTTCCATACTGGACAGGTCATTTGGGTCACTCACTCGTCCAACTTACTTATATCTACACACATACACACACACACGCATACAAGCACTAGCACACACGCTCAAGTAGTCGCAAAGGCGTGTGTTCCAGTGTGTTTGTGTGCGCGTATGTGTCTGGGTCTGGGTGTGTGACGGTGATGTTTTGACTGCTAAAAATCGCCCTGCCGTGAATAACATAACAGTTGGTTTCGCTGAGAGTCAGTTTTCACAGAAACAAGCAGTTCGTTCGTAGTGTTTCCTTAGAATACGCAGCTCAACGCCGTGGGCCATACACATTACAGTGTCTGTCTATGTGTTTGTGTTTTTGTAAGAGTTTGTGTGCAGAATATTCGTAAAATCCTGCGTTCATGGTGAGTACGTTTTATAATGCCAATTTCTGGTAGAAAAAAAACGTTGAAATCACATAATTTCACATGCAGAAATATTTATTTTTTCTCTTTAAGTACGCATTATCTACTATTATATATAAAAAGCTATCATATGAATGAGTTTCAAGATTCATAAATAAGCAATTTGAGCAATTTTCGGTTTTCGGTTACATTGTAATTGTTAGAATTCGCTTTTTAGTGTCATTTTCTCATATCAATTTAGCTGCATTTTGAAAGCAATCAGCGGAAAATTGGTCATCAACATATAAATAACCTCATTGAAAGCTTCTATAGTCACATAACTCAGTACAGAAGCATCTGTTTGAAACCTCGACATTAGATGAGTTTTACAACGTTATTTCACATACGCCATAGGTTCTCAAACATTTTCCAACCAAGGACCACTTTTATTAGAGAGCATAAGCTGAGGACCCCTCACATGCGGTCCACCCAGGAATATATACATATATATAGCACGCATTGCTTCATAACATCAACAGTCATGGAAAGCTGTAAATAAATATCTTAACTGAGAAGTGTAGTGCTTCCAAACTCACCAACTCTAGCGGTCTTTGTGGACCCCTTGTCAAAGTGCCACGGACCCCACTTTGAGAACCCCTGACATAGGCAACATACTATGCAGCAGTGGCGGCGCCGGGGGGGGGGGGCTAAGAAAAAAATACGGAGCTTAGCGAAATATCAGCAGCTACAGTGGAAATGTTTAGTCAGGATTTTTCGGGGAGCTCAAGGGGTGTTGGCACATTCTAGGGAAGAGGAGCTTCAGCCCCTCCAAGCTCCTTCCTTGGTACCGCCACTGATATAAACAAAGTGTCATGAACGAAAGACAACCCTCGCCTGACATTGCAGTGTGCTGGAGCGGCTGTGGTGGCGCTTGTGGTGGCGCCGTTGATGGTGGCGGCCGCGAATCCCCTGGGAACGTTTCTGTTCCCCTGGCATCCGTTCAATCCGCACCTGCAGCACTATATTCGCACCCAATTGCAAGCCTATCACCCACGCAACGAGTATCACTTGCGTCGCTTTTATCAAGACGCAGAAACTCGTTGTCGTCTGCGTTTGTGGAGAATCAGACGGTATGGACGCCTCAAGTGTTCCGAGGACTCGGACTGCGACGAATTCGACTCGCCCGACAAAATATTCTGCAGGAATTTCCAGGTGATCGGCGAATTTACGCCAAGCAGAAATTGGTGAAAAATCAAGAGTTTTGAGAATATTGTCAAAAAAAAAGTTGTTGGTATATTGAATCAGAAGAAAGTTTCTGCTGCGCCAAATTTAACACTTTTTTTTAAATGAGCCCAATTAAAAAAAATTATTAGGAAATTACTCAAAATATTTTCCCAAATTAATTGAATTTACATAAATATTCGATATTATTAATGTGAGCAATGTTTGTGTTTAAGTTATTAAAATATATTTTGAAGAATTAATTGCACATAGAATATAACTCAGGCATGCCAAACAACCTTATTTTGTGTTTTAGCAAAATATGCTTAATATTGTTATACTGTGGCCGTATTTCCCTCCGACATAATTGATTAATTATACAAATTTTGCTAATTAGTTTATGAATTGCTTAGCTTATTAATGGTCGGCCATTTTCGCTTTTCATCTAGTCTTTTTTCGCTTGGCGTTTTTCATTCATGTGCCGCGGCGTTTGGCAACCGGCCTGGCAATCAGGTCTGTCGCAAAACGTCTGGTGGCGTGTGTTGGCCGCGTGCCAGTGGCGGCCAGTGGTGTCGCCAAAACTCGGGCTGTCTCAGCGGCGCGTGCGACCGGCGACTGGCGCTGTGCGTGTCGTCCCCAGCCAACTCGTCGTCGGAGTCGACTGAGCGGACCGTCCCCAGCCGAACGCGAACGATCGCTTCAGCAACCAATCAGCATTCGAGGACGGTCGCTTCAGCGACCAATCAGCAGTCGAGGACGGGCGAGCAGTAAATTCCAGTGGCTCGCAAACCAATTGTGCACAATGCCTCACGAACGTCACTATGTGACAAATCAACGAGCGTTTGCAGCCGTGTGCGGTGGAAATACAAGATGTCTGGCCTAGAATTTTACTAATAATACAACAAACAGTGAACCAGTGAAAAACACCTAGCTGGCAATGTAACCAGTTCTACTCACTCAATAATTATTCCGTCAATATTCATAATTTTTATCTTCAAAATTGAAATTTTTCCCTCAATTTTTATTTTTTCTCCTAATTTTCCCTCCAAAACACTTACAAATTTGATCTGTAACCCCCCGGGCCCTCAAAGCATCGACCTATACATATCCCTACAACAGAACCTACTGCATTCAAGATGAAAATCGCAAATAACAGGACTTTTGCTAGATGTCAATTCTACCCAACAATAACTGAAATGAATATTCACTAAATATTGCTTACGATATACGACACGAAACTGTGCCGATTCCAACCAACTAAAACCCAACCGAAAAAAAACTCACAAATAAAACCAAACATGTTCGCTCATCATAGATTTGTATGGTTAAAACGATTTACTCGCGCACACGCACACACATACACATAGCAAATTGCATGACTCAACGTATAACAGCCGATAGACTGGAACACACACACACACATACACACACACGTGCACAGCCCAGATGAAGCTACATGTGCTACCAACCAAATGAATGTATGCCAAACACCCACACACACACACTCACTCATAGAAAAACGCACGAGAAATAAATATGCCGAGACACCAATATTGTTTCGATTTTGATTTCATTCGCATTCTTCTGTAATGTGTGTGTGTATGTGTGTGTGTGTTATGTATGTATGTGTCTGTGTATGTGTTGTGACATAATCTGCAGAAGGGAATGGCAACAAAAACGACACACACACACACACACACGCTACAAACCATTACCACAACAAAAACCAACCACTGGCAAGACACACACACACGCACATACACTCAACATTGCGCGTCGCATGCTTTGAGAAACACACACACACACACACACACACACACACACACACACACACACACACACACACACACACACACACACACACACACACACACACACACACACACACACACACACACTCTGGCACAGTATATGAAAATGGCTCACAACACCAAATATGCGAAAACAAGCGCCGAAAGACCCACACAAGCACTGGCTATGTGTATGTGTGTGTGTACGTCTGCATGCCAATTTGTTTACATTTCGATGTCGACGGATATATACCAGTGTGTGTATGTGTGTGTGTGTATATATATGTGTGTGTGTATATGCTCAGCTGATGCTCAGCTGATGCTCAGCTGTTATTGCTGGCTGCCGGCAGCTGCGGCTTGGCTGAGCGCGCGCCGAGTTTTCACCAGCAGCGCATTATGCTGCTGCAGCCGGCGCAGCCGACACAACAGCTGCCGCAGCCACACGTCCGGGTCGCGTCGCAGCAGCTCAGCCTGCAGCTGCCGACGCCGCCAGTCCAACAGCTGCAGCTGCCGGCGCAGCTGCGCGGTCTGCAAGCTGCCCAGCTCCTGAACGTGCGCCGCGCGATAAACGGCGTCGAAATCGCGCAGTGAATACATATAGTCAGCCTGCTCGTCGGCCTCGGCTAAATCGTCTATAGATGGCGCCGCTGTTGATATAGATGGCGCTGCAGTCGAACTGTCGAAGGCCGTGTACTGGTCGCAGTGTTCGTGATCGTCCATGATGAACGATGTGGAGTTGAACGGAGCCAGAGGCACGTGCAGCGGCCGGAGAATGGGGGGCGGCGCCGCGGGTCGGCGGTGACGTCGCCTGCGGCGCTGACTCCTCGTCAGCCGACGACCGCCCGTGCGCGAGCCCTGGCCACAGCTGACCGCATCACTAGCGCCACCTATACTCACATCTGCCATACTCGAGTCCTTGCTACACGCTCGCGTATCGCCACCTATACTGGCTGGCTCGTTGGCGTTTTCTTCGAGCTGAGGCGTAGACGTGTTGGTGAGGCGACTGACGACACCGGATGTCGGATGTGCCACATCTGCTTGGCTGACATCCACCTCCACATCTGCTCTACTCACATCCACATCCACCACCTCGGAGCGGCCGCTGCCGCTGCCCGCGTCACATTCGTCTTGACGTCGTTTTTTCCGCCGCTTTCCGCGCCGAGCCTTGCGTTTGCGCAGCGCGTATGACGTCATCATTGTGACGTCATCAGTCTCGTGTTGTTGTTGTTGTTGCTGTTGAGAGTGGCTGCTTTCAATGAACAGCGCCTGATAATGGCGCGGTACTTGCGTGTGCACGGCTGTATGATTCTGCTGCTGTTGTGGCTCCCCCGGGCAGGGGGATGAGGGAGGTGGGGGCGAGGGGGCGCGTGTCAACATCACTGGATGTGCGCCGACCACATCCGACATCGCCGACACATCCACCTCCATCGCTGCCGCACTGCAGACACACATACATACGGACAGACCAGCACACACACATGTAAAAACTACAAGCCACAAGGTTGATTTCAACGACAGGAAAAAACTTTCCACCAATCGGGATTCGAACCAGCTACTTCCAGCCGAATCAACCGAAGTCCAAAAAACAAGTATAGAATTTAGGTTGAATGCATGGTGAATTTAAGGAATTTAGATGGAATAAACTCTTATTTTGGGATTTTGAGGCATTTACATGCAACGTTAGTTCAGTTATAGTAAATTATAAGAGCATGTGTGTATGTAACTTCGAAACATGATTGCAAAAATGAATCCCCAAATGCGCAAATATTCACCGAAGAAACCGATTCACCACACATGCAATCTAAATTTCTCATGAAATGCAATATAAAAGAAGTCTAAAAAATACTGCCGCTAAAACGACAGCACCAACATTATTACCACACTGCAGTAGGCCTCATGTACCAGAAACGCCAAAAGATATACAGAGAGAGTATACAGAGAGATGTAGAATTCAAAAAGTAGAAAATTATTGAAAAAGACAGTTGGAAAAGGAAATGATGAATAAATAACAAGCATGTATATTTGACAAACACACATGCACACATATATATATATGCACGATATATATATGCACGACACCAATCGACCTTGGCACATAGGTGCTAATTTTATATCAACCGCTTGCCGCATAGGTGTCATTATGTAGGTGCCACATTGGCACATGAGTGATATATTGTCCACCCTGTTTATAAACACCGTTTATCCTGTATTGTGTATTTTGCTGTGTATTGTATTGTGTTATATCTATTTCTCCTGACGATGGCTAGTGATAGCCGAAAGGTACCTCGAGGAATAAACTTCAGTGAACAACTGAGTGTGTTGTCTCCTGAACACAGAAAAATCGTGCGAAGCATAGAGAAGCTATCGTACCAGCACAACAGTGCCCAGATTGCTGTAGATTTCAACAAATCGTACATACATATGTATACACACACACATACACGCCGGACTATTCCGACTCTTTCATCACACACGCACATATCGTGTCAGTCATTCTCCCATCGACGCTGTAGCTCACTAGATGCCCATACAACACACACACACACACACACACACACACACAGGCCACATAGCGCCGACGTCACACATACACACACACATACACTCCACAAGCCAGCATGCCCCCACAAGCACACACACACACAGCGCTACGTTATGGGCGACTACTGATACTTGGCTTCAAACGCATGCTTACCGCCACTTTGTCAGTAGCAGAGAACACATACACATACATACTGTGTCGCGTGCCACACGACACACATACACACACACACACACACATATACAAACATATGCAACTACATGTGTACACCACTGCGCATGCGCGCACGAAACATCAAACATGTGTGTGTGCGGCTGCATGTGTGTGTGTGTGTGCATGTACACACACACACACACAAATACACATAGACAACCAGGTCCTCATGATTGTAGAGAAGCAATTTCGTGCAGCAAAATCAACAAAGACTGCTAGAAAAATGCTTCAAAAGCACACACACAAACACACACAAACTCAGACTCAACTGTTATACACACCTCAACACGCGCAAACATTCATTCACACACACACACACACACACACACACACACACACACACACACACACACACACACACACACACACACCTCTGAACACACACACACACACACACACACCTCTGAGCACACACACACATGCATACATGTACAAAGCTTACACAAGTCGTGTTTTAAAAGGTATGAGCAGGGAGTTGGTTGGTAATATTCGCAGAAATTTGCAGCGTTCACTCACTTACTCTCACTTGCACTCTCACACTCTGCCCTCACATACACACACATACATTAGAGAAATACACATTTACATGAACATACACATTGTACAAAAATAAGCACAGTTTACATAATAACCGCCACATTCCATCACAAGCAGCTTTCACGAATTGGCGTATATTTCTTCATTTGCAAAATTTCCCATTTTATTTTTGCGAATTTTTTTGAAAAAATGAGGTGCGATCACCTAATTTTTTACAATACTATACAAATGACTATACAAATGTTACCCCCCAATAGAGGGGTAGGTGTGTGGGGTGTGGGTAAGATAACCCACTGGGGTGAAATAGCAACTGTCTGCTTCCTACTGAATATTCACCAGGAAGTATAATTAAAGGCGAGCGGATGCGCAACTCAAACACAACCACACTCACACTGACTCACACACACACACACACACTGACTCACACACACTCACACTGACTCACACACACACTGACTCAACCAACTTTGCCAGCTGATTAGTTGGTCGTATCAAGCACGGATGACATGAAAAATACCGTTAAACAGGCGGAAACACAGGGACGACCCGGTCCCCATTGAAAACTGTGTGTGTGTCTTTTCACTGGGGGAAACCATTGACTCATTACGTCGCGAAGCATAACATCATTCACGCAGCGTGTTGGCGAGTATGTGAATGTATGTGTGTGTGTATGTATATATATATATATATATATATATATATATATATATATATATATATATATATATATATATATATATGTGTGTGTGTGTATACAACAACAACAACATATATTTAATAAAGCGCACGATAAAATGCAAAGGCGCGAAAAACATGATAAAAGATAAAAGCTTGCGGAAAAAACAAACGTAAGACAGCACGCACAAGGAAAGACATACCGTGCACAACATGAGAAAAACAAGAGCAATCAGAGGTATGTGTGTGTATGTGTATATATGTGTGTGTGTGTGTGTGTATGTGTGTGTACGTATATGTATGTGTGTGTGTGTATTGATTTGTGAATGATTTGACTAGTGTGATTGCGTGCTTGAATGCCCCAAAATTGTTTTCCCGGTTGAGCTTTTAGGTGGCGCTTGAATTGTGCTTGGGCTCACATACTAACTTCGTCTCCGATTTTCGTTTTGTGTTTTTTTCAGTGTTCCTCGTTATTCTCAGAATATCTATATCTATTGGGCGCTTCCAGTACACATGGAGCCACCCACAGGGTGGTAATAGCGGACTAATAACGATAATGTAAATACACTGAAATATAATTTGATTTGATGATCTGTTGCAAAAAGTAACCGCTCACACTCGGAAAGCCTTTGAGTAACCTTAAGTTTACATCAACACGAATCACATTGCCATTGGTGCGATAAACAGCGGCCAGAGAACGGGAGAAACGAATGAAGAGCAGGAAGTGGATGTGTATGTTTGTTTGTCTGTGTGTCTGTTGCCAAAACGTGACGTCACGAGAACACAGAATCAGTAACGATGCCACTTACACGCCACGAGATGGCATGAAAATATACCGACAACTGAAATATAACGATATTGAATGCCTGCATAATTAACATCTGTTAATTTATATTCATTTTTTATCTCACAAGGCGCATAAAAACAAGAATGTCTCTCAAAAACGTACAAGCAAAATAATATATACATTCTCAAGAAATTAAAAAACGACAAAATTATAAATATTCATAAAAATATACAAGTTGTAATACTGAAAATTATTTTACTAAAATTATATTTAATTTATTCAGAAAATGAAATAGAAAAACTTCAAATTTGCCGCAAAAAATTCACCGCCAATTTGAGCATGTATACTGTGAAATTAAACAAGCAATATTCCCATAAGTAATTTATAATTTAAAATAGTTCGTGGAGAGCAGAAACAACAGCTGACGAGCCCGAACGAACGTGATCAACCCTCGTAGACGCCACCGTACGCAACACAATGGAGCTACTATGGCGCCGATGATACCGTCCGCCATTTTCTACGTAGGTGGAACGAGTTCAAAGTTGTACAATAAACCAAAATACGCATAGATACAATATAAAATCTCACCTTTTAGGCTGGAAAATCGCCTGCTGGAGCAGATTTCAATGTAAAAACAGCAGAAAATAGTCAAAAACTAAGCACAAGCCAAACACCAACGCCCAACGTTAGTTTATATAGCGAATTGCCCAGCTGCCTCTACGAGGGTTGATCGTAGACTGACTGGGCTGCGCGTGCAATAGATATGGGAGTCGCTTCAATCTTAGCTCACGATTTATAATATGATGCTTCGTTGTAAGTTAAAAGTTTTATTAGCAAGCTTATAATTGGAAATGTTCCCTATATGTGTATTGTATTTACGTGATTTCGTATGAGGGTAGAGAGAGATAGTTGGAACGTTTTGGAAAAATGCAATGGAAAAATTGAAGAAATTATTAACGATTTTTCCTATGGAATTAATTTTAGGTAAAATTTAATATGTAATAGCTGTATACATTTACACGCTAGGAAATCCGAAAAAATACATTCGTTGATAAAAATGGCAATAATAAAAATTACTCCAATAAAAATTAGTTCTGAGGAATAGATTAGCCAAATTAAATTTACTGAGAATATGACGCGATTTTTGTCTTCAGAAAATGATATAATTTGTAATAAAATGTAATAATTTAGTGATGAGAAAATTACCATTCACGAATTTCTTCATGCTTGGCTTGTTATGCTAAGTTGGTTGAGACATTACATATTCGCAAAAATCAAAGATAATTATATGAAATGCCACTATTATCAGCAGCACACACACACACACGCATACACACATCACATATTTATACGTATGCGTGTACGTATGACGTATGACAACGTAAGTTATATTAGGCATTATCATCTGTGAGTAATCAGCTATTTTTGTATATTTTTGTAACGACTGCTATATTTCTGTTTTTTGTCATTTGACAGCATGTACGCATATATGAATTGATTGTGGATTGTAATCACACAATCATACTATGCCCCACCCCCAAGGGGGAGGTGCGTTGTTGAATTTGAGAGTCACCGTTACTGAGATAGCTGATATAGATAGAGATTATTGAGTTGGATTGTTTATGAACGACTTGATAACTGTTCAACGTGGGTCTGTCTATGCAAATCAACTGAATCAGAGGCGTATGTAAGAGTAAAGCTAGGGGTGCTTAAACAACGCTCGTGTGCTGGCATGACTAATTTCGTATTAGGCTCGTATTAACCGATTTACATGATTAATTATTCAAGAGTAATTGTCCTGGTCGTAAAAATTGTTTGAATTTTATGTTCCTCGTCTTTTCAACCAGCTTACTTCCCCTATTGCGTCTGCAAAGTCTCGTTCAGCTAATTATTGTCTCAACTTCGTGAACACCGGCCGTTAAACATAGCCATATCTACATTACCCTGCCTATCACTCTACTACACCACGATGTTTTGTATTTAATCCCAATATCAACCAATGATGTGTGCGCTTTTTAACCTGCATGTTGTTTTGATTGTCCGTGATGTATTCCATGTTTTCGACCGCCATTTTCTCTCTATATATAGTTGCCTCTATTTTGTTGAAAGTGGCTGTTTAATACAGTAAGTCTGCGTTCATGAGGGTCGCGTGCTTGTAAATAACTTTGCCTGGGGCGACAAGTTTGAAAGTGCACCAATGCGGTAAACAGATGAGTTTTTGCCCGGTGCATCAAAAGTTTCCTATTTGGTGAATGTGCTAGCTTTTCAGACGCGGAGCTAAAAAAATTTGTATAAAGTTAGTGGAGCAGGGGCGGATGCTGACCGTTTTTTTAATCAAATTTAGCGTTAATTATTTTTCGAGTTATCTCCAGTTCTATTTTGAGTATATTTATTAATCTGTTTTTATTGAATGATGTTTCTTAAATAATATTTTTCCGCAAAATAATTATACGGAACGCATAATATTTATAACAAATGGTTGGTAATTATTTTTATTCTTTATACATAGGTTATAAGACATTTCTTGTCACCTTAATTCAAATCTGGCGTTCCACAGCCAGGTCGGTCCTTTCACACCAAGTGTTATACGTATATAATACATTTAATGTAAATATTTAATAATGATATAAGTGATAACGTTATCATTTGCGTGCATAACGTTTTCTGTTCTCTCCCAGCATCCATTCATGCGTCGCTTTGTTCACATGTCTGCGGATGAAACCCATCGGATGAAAACCCATGTCAGCGGATCAAAGATACTGTGAACTTGAAGCAATGCGAACGATTTTCATAGTGGTGCATTTTTTCATGAGTAATATAGTTTTTAACGAAACCGGTCGAATTGTTGATCAAACAGATTGATAGACCAAACTTTTTAAACGTCGTGCGCTGTCTTCCTCCAATCTCTCACACAATGAGTGTGAGGACACTTTCGGACCTCGAAGACCAATCACCCGAGCTTGCCAAGCGCAAAAAGGCCACAACACTGGTTAGCCAAGATTCTGGCGACATCCAAGATGTTTCCAATGCGCCATCCATCGCTGTCGAAGGACAGGAGGATCAGCAAAAAGAATCGCATGTTGAAGGCGGACATAATCTCAGCCTGGTCGACGTTGTTTTGTCGCAATACCAGCTGCTGCGTCTCATTTTGTCGCGCCTGAATGCTGTTGACTTGGGCCGTGCCTCGTGTGTCAGCCGCTGGTGGAGACAAACGGCTGCGCATATTGCGCGCCACAGACGCCGCACACGCGCCAGTATTATCGCAGTCGCTTCACAGACGGCACAAGCGCTGGGCCAGCGAACGAACCGCCGGCTGACTGAACTAGCAGTCGAGGAAACTGATTCGTCCTCATCCACCGATTCCTTATCGACAACAGCGGCTACGGCCGAGGGAAAGCTGCTAGCTGCTAGTCTGCGGCGTTGCTGGCAGGAGCCGCTGCTGGTGCTGGCGGTTTCGTGTCGCGTGCCGGCCAACCGCAACTGGCGCGCGGGCCAGGACAGTTGGGGTGTCCGTCTCCCGCTCGGCTGCTGCTCGCTGAGTTTGCGCTCGCAGACCGGTTGCATAGCCGGCAGTGAAGCCAGCGGAGGCGTGTTGGAGCTGCAGCTCTGCGATAACGACCAAGTGGAGCCACCGTCGAATCGACGACCAGCATGCCTGACTGGCGTGCTTGTGGTGCCTCGCGTCGATGGTGTGCAGACTGGCGTGTGTCGCGTCAAGCCCAGACGCAACGCGCATCAGCGCATGATATCCCAGCTTCCCAAGTGGGCCGCGGACTCGCTGCGAGCGATCGTGCTGCTCTACTCTTCTGGCAAAGGCGCGCGCTGTGCTCAGCGGATTGTGCGGATGTTGTGGCGGCGTCACGAGGGTCGTCTGGCGGTGGCCGGAGGCTGGGTCGATCACCTGGCCAGTGAAGGATCGCCAATAGACGCGTCGTCGGTGGTGATGGTGTACTTCAGCGGGGACGGCGTGCGAGCCGCTTCGCTGGTGGTCGGAGATTCGTCGTGCGACAGTGTGGGAACGCTGGCGGTGTCCGAGGTTCTCGCCTGGCCGTCGGCGTGTGCGTTGCTGGCCGATGAGGGATTCACAGGAGGAGCGAGTTGTGTGGCGCTGGTGATGGCCTGCTTGGGACGCGGCAACTACTGCCAGCCGCCGCAGCGCGAAAGCGATGAGTTGCGACGGCGAATGACTCGCGACACGGCGGTGTGTGGAGTGTACGTGAACGGAGAGGTGGGAGCTACGTTTCTGCCGCGAAGATCGGCGAAAGTCGGAGCAAAATGGAGGCAGCAAGTTGATGATGACGGAGAGTGTTTCATGTTGACCTACACGACGACTGTGCTGATGCTGGAGTTTACCGGACCGCTTCTTTCTGAAGTCTGCAGCGACAAGCCAACATGAACGCTGAGGATTACTTGTTCTGTGATGTGTTTGAATGTGAGGATGTGATCATTAATTAAGCTTTTTATAGTTGGATGTCTTTCGTAAAAATGTATAAACTGGCAATATAGGTGACACGTTGTTTTTGCTGCTTGTTTTGACAGTGCAATAATAAACTATTTCGAGAGTTTTCCAGGTGATGAATCTCCATATAGCCATAATATAATTCATGAAAAATACACCAACAAAATAAACGGCAGAAATAATACCAATTACATAAGTCATCAGTCTACTCCTAAACAATGCCAAAAATATGTTGTTTATATTATTATTCGGAGCGCGTATAGGAAATAAGCATCATGAAATCAGTTTTCTACCAAAATGAACCGCCCGGCTTGATAATGATGGGATGTGATTCTGAGTTGCCGGGCTTCAATCACAGTCCTCATCTGAAGAGGTGGAGCTTCCAGAATTTAAATCGGAGGAACTATCACTGGACGAGCTTTCACTGGACGACTCTTCACCATCATCATCACTGTCCAAATCAACAGCAGCCAGACGATTCACTATATCACCTTCATTCTGGGACTCCCGGGCCACCAGAAAACCGGCTCTTTCCAATTCATCCAGATCCAGGTCCAAGTCGGCCTTGGTTACGTTGACGGTCGCCAGTTGTTCAACTAGCTCGTCGAGAACGGCCGCATCCACGTTCTGCAGCCACACGATCATGTCGTCGACGTACAGCTGGTTGAACAAGTAGCGCGGATCGGCCACCACGAACGACTGGTGCACGTGCAGCAAACACTTGACCACACGACGCTTGCCGGCGGCCAGCAGCCACGAGACGTCGCGCAGCACGCGCTGCGACAATCGCCAGTTTCTGTAGAACGGGTAGCAGAGGCTACGACGTAAGCATGCGACCACTGTTATGCGCAAATCGCACGGATACTCGAGCCACGACAGACACGCACTCAACGTGGATATGTTCCATCCGGATTCGACGCTCATTTCGCCGGCCGATACACGGTGGTCATAGCAGAAGCCGAACAACAGTTCAGCCAACATCAACAGAGAGCCGTGCTTGTCAATATCATTCACGTTCGAAATGTTCTTCATTCTCAGCAAAATATCCTGCTGCTCTGAAGAGAAACTATCATCTCCATAGACAGAAAACACGTCCAGTTCCTCCAAAGCCTTGCAATCTTCATCTTCTAGCAGATCGGCCAAATAGTGGTCATCGTCGAATGCCCTCAATTCGGCAGCGATACGCTCATTGCGAATTTGTTGGTTGGTTTTCTCGTCAGGGGAGTCGACATGTAGAACGTCGCCTAACACACAACTTACTTTACTTGATACACCCACGTGCTGTCTGTTGAAGCCATAGCCTCCATTCAATTGTGAGTTTTGCTCAGATTCATCGTCACAATTAGCTGCTTTATTCTGCAGTGGACCGGCAGCGACTATAGGAGGTATCAGCGAGGTTATCATGTCCAAGTTTTTGAAATATTCGCCACGATTTAATTTAGGAAATTTCAGAACTAGATTATTTACATCGCTCTGATACGAAGATGTGACCCTGTCATTATCCACTAAGGATCCTGAGAAACGCAAGCGCAGGTGATAAGGTGAAGAATAGAATGTGAAATCTCTGCCGTCAATGTGATAATCCAGACTGTCAATATCACAGTAGGGCACTGCTATACTAATGTCGATAAATTCTTCAGATTGCGACACTGAAAACCGCGGAGTTAACATGGTAAAGCACAGCCGAAAATCCTATACAAACAGGTATCAGAAATGAACAAGACAAAAGGCTGCTCCAGATTACCGCACACAGCAAACAAAACCAAGCGACACGCTAGCAAGACGCACGTGCACAACACAAGATTACCCTATCCGTTCCTGTCTCACAAATAATAAGATAAGTCAACCAAGACAGACACACAAGAATCCTTTATATTGTTGTTGTTGTTGATTTGGACTTGGCGTTTCGGCCAACGTTGACCATTTCACGCCGCTCACAATTTCGTCAAAACTTGTGTGAAATCCTTTATATCGTTTCAATTACTCTGAGCGCAACTGCGTGTAAACAAACACGTGCTTTCGTCTCAAGCTAGTTCTAAAAGCCACAATTACTTCGTACCAAGAACGATAAATATGTTGGTCAAATTGCTTGCTGTCAGATTTTATGGAAAGGTGTTCAATAGGCGCAAATAATTAACGAAGTTAGTAGTAAAAATATATTAGGCTAAAATGACGCCATTTATGTTAAACCATATTTTCAACTCGCAGTTTTCCCTGAAGACTCATCATATTGTCGCAGAAGTTTTTAGTATGTTCGTATCGACTATTAGACTAAAAAATAACAATAATTGTATTGCGCTTGCTGCAATATACACAATTCAGTTGACAGTAAGCTGATGTCAGCCAAGAATGTTCATGTAAAAATCAACTTGCACAAAACACAACGAAACTACACTTCCATAAACACATCACTCCACTGTGAGCTCTCACTTGCGAAACAGATGCGCATCTTTCGAATCGTAATAATCGGCCAGCAAACGGTGCACATACCACGGCGACACGGCGCCACTTTGCGTGACAAACAACGTGACCAGCTGGGGCGGCACGTAATCAAACAGCGGCGCCAACACAGTTTCACGGCCGGCACCGGCATACGGCATCACCGCCTCGGGCGTCTCGAGACGAGCAAACGACTGCCGACAACCCCAGCCGTGAATCAGCGGCGACAGACGAAACGACGCCGCCAGAACCAGCACGGGAACCGAGTGGCTGACAGCGGCGGCCGCCAGAAGACGCGCTCCCACACACGCTCGCACCCCTCCGTCGGCCAGCACCGTGTGAGCGGCCAGCAGAACGCGGTCGACGCGCGACACCACGGTCGCCACGCTGGCCAGATCGATTACGCTGGCAGACAGCGCATCCGTGCCGTTGTTGCCGCCGAGCCGCGCCGCCGTAGTGCTGCAGCACTCACAGCGCGCCCCGCCGCCCACGGCCGGACACACGAGCAGCACGCGGAAACTGCTGGTGAGCGCGGCGCGACGCAGCGTCTCAACCACCAGTCGATCACAGCAGTCGGCCGCCGAGAGCCCTCGCCGCCGCGGACCGTCCGGCAAATGCACCATGGTCAACACGACGTCGTTGGCTCTGATGTGCGTCGCTGCGTCGGCGCTGACTGAATCACTGGCTGTCTCCAGCTCGGAGCACAGCTCGTCCAGCGCAGCCAGCAGATCTTCGCGCACCGCCTCGCCAGCTTCGGCATCGTCTGCCGCCGGCGTGGTGGACGGCAGATCTTGGACGGCGGCGCGTGCGTGCAGTAGGAGACCCCCGGCGCTGGTGCCAGCAGCGATGGCCGACGAAGCACAGTCGGCGCCAGAAATGCCGGCGATCGTGTCGTCGACAAGCGAGGAGGATGTCGGACAAACAGAGATCAGCTGTTCGCGAGTGAGTTTTAGGAGACGTAGCAGCGGTGTGTGTGCTGCAATTACATCGGGCAGCAGCGAGTTGAAACGCTGAGCGGCGCGCGTCAAAACTTGCAGCAGATGTTGTGCAGAAAATTGTGGCGCGGTGGAGTCGATTGTGGCGTCGACCACGCGGCGCAATACGGCCACAACCCGCAGTGCAACCTCCTCGTCCGCCCACGCGCTAACACATCCCAGCGAACGCGTTAGTTCAGCTGATATGAACGTTGTAAAGAGATTGTCAACTGACGATGCACCCTCGTGGCAAACATGTGAGACAGAAAGCGACGCTGAAGAATCCACGCAGCAAACAGAGACAGACATGACGCATACAGAGATTTAGCATCAATGCTGCCAAAACACGCACATACAATACAGATATATCGAAGAAGTGAAAAACAGACGCAAACACGAAATAGAAAAAATTAATTAAAAATCAATCAAAATATTTCAAAAATGAACAATGATAGTGATATGAAGACAAATTTATTTGCTAATTCATTGTAAACGTAAATTAATACAATCACAAGTTGAAGCGAGCGCCTTTTTGACATGCGGCATAATTTACGTGAGAGGCAACACACATTTCATGCAGTAATACCTTGACTACGATGACAATTCGCTAAATTTTTCGCAGACAGACTGCAGCGCCGACACAAAGCCGTCTGGCAGCTCTGGCTCAGTTGACAACAAGTGGCGCCAATCGCCGATCATGCCTGTATCAGTGGCCGTGTGCAAATCGCAAGCCAAACGACATACACGTTGTGTGAGCGCTTCAACTGAGATCAATGACGAAGACGAAGTTGTTTGTTGGAAATGAGACGTGAGTGAACACGTTGTTACTTCGTAGAGCAGCTTGAGTAAGATGAAATGCAGCTGACTGCGGTGATGTTTCAGTCGGCGGCGACAGTGAATGAGAATGGCGTCCAACACATCCAGATAGGCGCTCACAATAGACACACTCGACGCGTCGCCACCACAAGCCATCACATCCACATACTGAGCCAGCACGTCCAAAATCAGACGCAACCAGCACACACTGGCAACACGCAGCTCGCTGACTATACAAAACACATGCTGTAGACACTCGCGGCGCACATCGGCGCCACAAGAGTGCGTCGACATTGCCAGCAAAAACTGACGCACGTGGCGCGAAACTTGCGCACCGTCGACACCGTGCGCCACAATGAGTAGCCGCAGCGCCACCGGCAGCGCTGCCAGCCACGACGCCAGTGAGTCGCTTGCGGCGTGTAATGGCGCACACCTGGCAACCCGCTGCACGGCATCAGCCAGCACTTGGGCGCGTCCCATTTGTCGCAGCCGAGAAGGCGGCACCTGGTCGAGCACATGACTAGCGGCGGCGATCGCGGCGCACTGGTGACGCGGCTCGAAATCGTCGAGCAGCAGCAAGATGGCGGGCAGTAGAGCTGGCAAACGCTGCCACAACGCCGCTCCGCTGCACTGACGAGTCAGCCAGAGAAGCGAGCAAGCGGCGGCGGGCATACACCGCCATTGTTGAGGCCTCACAGCGTCAGCCAAACGTTCAACGGCAAGATGCGTCACTTTGGCCGCAAGTTTATCGCCTTCAGCGCACGACACAAATGAAGCAATATCAGCACACTCAGTGAGAACGAGAAATGGCCGAGTTAGCAACGAGGCTTTTGACCTCAGAAAAGCCGAGCTCCAAGGGACTGCTGCCGGTGATTTCTCACACTCGCACGTATGTTCAGCTAGTACAATGAGGACCTCGGCCATCACAGACTCACACAGCGGGTGCGATTGAGCGATGCACCGTTCAAGTTGCCGGTGGAGTTGCGTAAAACCGTCGGCGGTTTTTTGGCATGAAGTGTACGCAGAAAAATCGCTAGCCTCATAAGGCCGCGAAGGATCATCCGTGTCGATTGCGGGAACGCGCAAGTTCCGGACCGTTTCGAGAATTTCCGCACTAATATCCGTCATATTGAAAAAAAGAATTCTGAAGACAACGTTCAAAACACGGAGTTCTGAATGTCATGTAAAACAACTCATCTTTCTGACTACATCTCTTGAGCGCTTGCGGTATATAGACCAGTTCAGTTCAGTGTATTTGTTATAGCGCCTGTCATACACGGGCGCGCAGCAGCTATATACAGTATGAACAAGCGGACAAAGCTAAAACAGTTATTACGGAAACAATAAAAAGAACACATGAATGAATAAATATTACACGATTTAAGTAACGCAATAAAAACATTTACACAATGAGATGAACACATTGAAGGGTGATTGATGAACACAATAACATGGTACAATAAAAATAATTAACATAATTAGACTAAATCATAGGTAAACACAAGCATACATGCATTCACCGCAAAATGGAAATAGTGATTGCACTCATAATAACAATGGCATGCATACGATACATGAATAAAGCATAATATTACACATTTATCATACAGTTTTTACCAACTCAATCAAGTATACATTCTTTTGGTTTTCTTAAACTGCGATTTATTCCTTCAAGGAACGTTATATTCCTTCCAGTTACAGCCAGGGCGGTGCGTCTTCCACGAGAAAATCACTAAAACCAACCTGTAAAAACCAGCCCAATGGATGGATGTTGACCCTCAATGGATGTTGTTTTTGATTTGGGCTTGGCGTTTCGGTGGATACACGTGACCAGATGTTACCAGATTATCATGCGCCCAAATACTGATACTTAATTCAGATTGATCCAATTACAATTAATCAATTGTTGGATTGGAGAAAATTACTGGATATGTATATTTTTTCCCTTGGCTGTTGAATTACAATTATTTGAAATAATTTAATTTTTCACACATACCTGAATATTATGCGCGGCGTTTTCAACTGGTCGAGGATGGCGCGAATACACGATCAGCTGATTCAGAGTGGGCTGCTTTGCGTTTGCGTTTGTACGAGGTGAGTTGTTCCAATTTGTACGCTGACGTTTTTTATTTCTGTATTTTGTGTTTGCTCTTAGTGACACAGTATTTCTATCATATCATCGGCTTCTATTTCTTGTGTTCTATTTACCGGGCTTTTCACACCTGTAACGCCCACGGCGTTATAAACACCAGCTGTGGGACGCGCGTGTATTCTATCCACGTACAACGTAACACAGCGTAACACAGCGATCCAAAGTTTCTGGTGTTTCGTAGGTTCGTAGGTTTGTAAGTTCGCAGGTTCGTAGGTTTGGAAGTTCGTAGGTTCGTAGGTTTGTAAGTTCGTAGGTTCGTAGGTTTGTAAGTTCGTAGGTTCGTAGGCTTGTAAGTTCGTAGGTTCGTAGGTTGGTAGGTCTATATGTTCGTAGGTTTATAAGTTCGTAGGTTCGTAGGTCTATATGTTCGTAGGTTAATAAGTTCGTAGGTTCAAAAAATACTGCTGCGATCACTACGCGAACGACTCACAGAATGAATTCAAACATGCACGCCACTCAGACATATCTCATCTCACACACACACACACATACACACACTTCTTCGCTACACTATCATTGCCACACATGGGTCGTGTAACACGACCAATGTAGCGTGCACACGGTGTCATATTCGCACAAGGTACAGTTAAGTTGCGCAAGTTACACAACGCGCCACGCGTTCGACGGATTGTGCATCACAGGGACGCTGCAAAACAAACAATTGAAATTCGCAAAGCAAAATACAACACTCATTGTACATACACATCACATACACGCATATACGTCACATCGGGTGTTACACCACCCTTAATCTGGGCCTTAAATTGAACTTTTTGGTCTTGCCGTTGTGCACACGGCTATTTGTCGCTGACAGTGCATGAAAATTACACTCAACTCATTTCATGGGCTGTACACTCGCTCAAAGTTCGGTGATTGTTTCTCACGGTTTTCAATGCAGCTTCATGCGATCGTATCTGCCACGTGCGTCCGTATGTGTGTTTACGTGCGTGTGTTTTTGTTTCAGATTTGGCCTATGGATTCCTCCGACAGCGACTCGTGGTGAGCCAGCTTTGATTGTTACAAAACCAGACTTATATTACTCTTTTCTTTAATACAAACAACATTATGTGTATTTGCTATTTCCAAATATCATATAATGTGCCTATTTTTACCTGAACAATTGTTTATCCTCGTGTCTATCTAACAATATACTTGTTTTTTGACTGCGGAAAGTTATGCTGAACACAGACCAAAACCACAAACTACAAACACTAGCAACTTTTTGCATCGTTTTATATTTAGTGATAGCGTTTCGTCGCGTCTGCGCTGCAAACGTCGACGTCTGTCGGCCGCCAGTCACTCGTGCGGCGGCTGGCACGTGGACACTGGCTCGTTGACGCCGGAAATGCTGCGCGATGTCGGACTGGCGCTCATTGATGACGTCATCGATAGTGGGGCGTCGTTGTCGGTAGGGGAGGGGCATGGGGGAGATGCGATGAGCGCTCTGCCAACTCCGCCCAACAGTCAGCTAGAACCAGCCTCCTCGGCGGTGCGTGCTCTTTCTCTCTGACTCTCTTTCTCTGTTTTTCTGTGTTTCTGCTTCACTGTGCCTTTGCTGCTCGAACTGGGTTGAAGCTATAGGTGTCAGGAATCAAGAACATTTATATTTAGAAAATTTGATTTAACGAATTTCTTTCAGTGCTAACCTAACCTAACTAAACCTAACCTAACCTAAAATCTATGAAAAATAAATCTAAGAAACGTTTTTGTGCGTTTTTAAGCGTTTTTAATGTTCCTGATTTCTTACACATTTAGCCTAGACCCTCGAACTGGCTCTCACGTTGGAGCTGTTCTTTCATACACCTGAGCACACAGACACACACAAATAAACTCGTCAATACACCAACAAATATCCATAATAGGTTATGAAGTCCGCAAACACGCCACCACATAAACCATTGTTCAATTAAGCGTGCATGTGTGTGTGTGTGTGTGTTTGTTTGTTTGTTTGTGTGGTAGGGTGAGTGGGGTCGTGTGTTGGATTCTTATTCGACAGAGCTGGACGGCTACATACCCGGCGATTTTGTCACGTATAAGAAGCAGAAATTATGCGACAATACTGGCGCAGGTGTTGCAGCGGATTTTCTCTCTCTCGCGTTTTCTGATTGTTTCTGCTTTCTCGTCTATTCTCTGCTTTCTCGTCTATTCTGTGCTTTCTCGTCTATTCTCTGCTTGTGTGCTGTTTAGCGCAATTGTTCGGTCAGAGAGACAGATTGTGATTGTGTGTCAGATATTTGCATGTTTACGTCCTTAGCCATCGAAGGCTGCTAGATTTGGTGAAATTATGTATGTGCATATTGGTAAAGCCAAATTATTTGGTTAATTAACACACTCATGGTTATATACTTACACTTGACGTATTTTCGTGGAACTAAATCTAGTAGAATTATACAATTGAATACATTCGCAATGGTCTTACTTTTTGCACTGCATGACGAGAAAATAATTTTCGGTTCAAATTGTCGTTGATTGTCGTGCCAGACCCATTTGCGCGGCTGTCAGACGAGCTGCTACTCAAAGTGTTTGCCATGCTGCGGCGACAATATGTGGCGCGATGCGCGCGCGTTTGTCGCCGCTGGCGCCATCTGACGGCCGACGAGAGTTTGTGGCGGCGCGTGGACGCCGGCGGTCGCACCTTCTCGCCAGGGCAACTGGGCCGGCTGGTGCAGCGAGGCGTACGCACCCTGCGACTAGCTCGCGCCGAGGTCAGTGCTGCCTTTGATTTTAATTCCGGTGTGAAAAAAATAGAAGTTCCATTCAGGACGAATGCCAATTCTGTTGCTATCGCTCAATTATCGCTCTCTCTATCTCTCGCTTGGATATGGCACCAAGGGGAAGAAAAGAGGAAAAGGAGGTTTGCTTTTAGTCGCCTCTTTCACGACACGCAGCGGGTACGGCGGCAGTGTTCTGCGGTCATTTATCACGGAGTCTAGATCCTTTATCAAGGCGTCGAGGTTGTTTATTTAGCTATATATAGGTCATGTATTAATGTTTTTGAGGTCATTGGCTTGTTGGCGAAGTATATTTAGATAAGTAGAAGTATTAGTAGATCTCATTGACTTGCGGTCTGATGTGTTAGATTTCTGCTCCGATTTTCTGTGATCCGCTCACGCTACAGCAGAGTGATGTGTTCAGCTGTCGGCTTCAGCACCTCGATCTCAGCATGGCGGCCATAACAGCTCAAGGTCGGAAGAAGGTCACACACACACGCGCGCGGTGTACGTTTTTGTACGAGCTTTGAATTTGGTTTTATAGTCAAATAGTCGTGTATGTTTTTGTTTTAGTTGGTTTTGACTGTGGTCAATGTTGAAATGGACACTGATTGAATCAAAGCGCGAGAATGCTTGACTGAAACAAAATTCTGAGGTGACATTTCTGGCGCTGTCATTCAATAATGAATATAAGCGACGATTCTTTGGTTCATATCAACCAATGCAAATAATAATTGATAGAAGTATTTATTTTTCAATTGTTTTTTAATTGCTCATTTATGAATGAATCATTTCGTCTGCTCTTTCCAATCAGGTGTTGAACAGTTGCTTTCCGCATGTCGACGTCTTTTGAAATTGAGTTTGGAGCGATGTCACGTGACCGAGCTATCGTGCCGCCATCTAGCGGACAATTGTGAACTACAAGTGCTCAACTGTTCTCTGGCAACCGGCCTCACATACCTGGGTTTATCGCATATTCTGTCCAAGTGTTGCCAGTGAGTGTTGCCGATTTGCCGAATTTAGAAATTTGCTCATACAACGCTGTTTTCGGTGAAGTTTTTTATATTTTTACAACAATATTTATATCTGTGAGTTTATTTAGATGTTGATATGAGAGAGGTGCCTTGAACAATATGTCACATGATGCTATTATTTCTACTTTGCCGTGATTAGAATTAACGGTATTCACGGAGGTTTGAAATTCGTGAGTGTGCTAGAGAGGATGGTAATATGTTGTAGTGTAGTGTGATAGTGTCTATAATGTTTGCGTGATTGACTTGTTCCTGTTATTTTTTACTATTGTTAAATATACTTCTACAATATCTATCTATGAGCAAGGTGAAATGAGAAGATCGCGAACGCTATATAAATTGCATAATTGCAACTCCCTTGCATGTTGAACATCAATAGACGCAGATAATTGCACAAACCCTACATTAAACCAAAAACACATTGAAAAAGAAACTAAATTAAAACCTTTCTACTTGCTTAAATGATAGTTTTTTGACACATTATTCTAGAAGCTGTGAAGTGGAAACGGCGATAAAAAGTTATGGAAAATTCATCGTTTTTGTATTGGCTATTTTATTTTCTTACAGACTGGAGGAGCTCAATGTTGGTTGGTGCGAGCTGGATGAACGTGCTGTGCACGCGCTCGTCTCGCTGATGCCCCGCTCTGCGCGCAAACTCAACATGAGCGGTACCAAGAACAGTTTGTCCGATGAACGTGAGTTTCTTGCGTGTCAGCGTTTTTCTCAATCAAATGTTAGGCGCCGTGTTTTGTTTTTATAAATATTTCTTGGTGTATATTTTTTGTCCCGCCAATTTTTATTGGATAGCACGAAATAGAGGCGATTTTCTGCGTGAAACACGAATTGAAATTATGGACAAGGTAAACTAACACTAAATTTCTATACCACAAAACAAGCTCTAAATAATGTTTATTTGTACTTAAATGAATTAGCTCTTTTAAATGTAGCCAAGTTGGCTATATTTGTTCATTGTTTATTGCTTCAATTAGTTTTTGTGTGCTATTTTTCATTCTTTTCATCGAAATCCACTAGTGCCATTCTCAATTGTTATGCGGAGTCCGTTAAAATAAGCGTTTCTTTCACGGCAACAGACGTTGAGCTACTGATGACTCGAGTCGGTCGCCATTTGAAAGTGCTGGATTTGAGCGATGCTGGCGCCATCTCGCGACGAGCCTACACATCACTGTTTCAGCATCTGACCGCCATTGAACACTTGTCGCTAAGTCGCTGCTATCAGCTGCCGGGAATTCGGTGCACGTGCGTTAATACCGGTTTTAATAAAGAGTAGTACTTATTTCGGCAGCCATATCTCTTCATTTTCAATGTGTCCAATATGTCTTTTATTGGAATTTGTTCAATGCTCCTAGTTGAAATATTTCCGATATCAAGCGCATTTATATTCTATTGGGTTCGAATGTTAATTCCGCATATTATATGAATATAATTTAATATAATTGCATTGTGTATTTATAATTAAATTGTATCCAATATAGTTATCTATTGCTGATGT
This sequence comes from Sacculina carcini, assembly GCA_916048095.2. Taxonomy (NCBI): domain Eukaryota; kingdom Metazoa; phylum Arthropoda; class Thecostraca; family Sacculinidae; genus Sacculina; species Sacculina carcini. The sequence continues at coordinate 1,112,031 of OU696581.1, read as the reverse complement.
ACACATACATATGGGCAGAAATGTAATAGTTGACATTTGTGGCGCATGTGGGTAAATGTGCGTGTATGTGTATGTCTGTATATGTATCTGTGTGTATGCATTATGTATATATGTGTGTGCATTCATGTATATATATGTGTATGTATTTATGCATATGTGTAATTATATGGGTGTATTTATGTATATGTTTAAGTGTTTGTGTGGGTATGTATTTATGTATATGCTTATTTATCTGTGTCTGTATGCATTTATGTATATATATGTAGGTATCTCTGTGTGTATATGTGTATTTATGTATATATATGTAGGTATCTCTGTGTGTATATGTGTATTTATGTATATATATATGTAGGTATCTCTGTGTGTATATGTGTATTTATGTATATATACATGTGTGTGTATTTGTATGTGTGTGTGTGTGTGTTACAGGGATCTGTCGCGTCTAGCTTGGCTGACACATCTGGACATGTTTGGTTGTTTTAGCGAGAGCGGTGTGCGCGCGCTGCGCTCTGCCTTGCCCTCGCTACACATCAACACACGACCACTGAGCACGGTTGCCAGACCGACGGTGGGTGTGCGACGCACCTCAATCTGGCAACTTTCAGTCAGTCAGCCGTAATGGCCGCGTGCGCGCCACTTGTGTACAAAAATAAGCCGAGCGAATCAGCCGGAATTTTGTTTTTGTTTTGTTTGGCGACGAATTCTGCGCTAAAATATCCAACATTTTCTTCTATTTGAAGAAATTCGGTTAGAAATATGCATAGTTTGAAATGGCGGATACAATGCATTTTGGGGTGATACATTTTTTTTGGCTATCTAGCTGTGAAAGTAATATTTTCACTGAATTATCGCTGGAATTTTGTGCATGTCATATGATGACTGTTTTATTAGTTTTTATACGCGCCAACGCCATACACACACGTTTCTACCTCGTTCGTTTCCCATGGTGACAATGCAATTGGCAGTGTTAGCTTATGCTGTTTTTATGTGTGTGTGTGTGTGTGGTGTTGGAATACTTCGTGCCTTTTTTATTGAGGTTGTGAACGAGCGTGTAACCCCAGTGGCTGAAATTGGACGTATTTTAAGCTATTTACCTATATTGGCTGTGCGTGGTGTTTTCGTGTTTTTGTTCCAATGGTTGTGGAAGGCAATGCATATGTGTACCAGCTTGATAGTTCGCGTTTACTTATGGTTACTTTTTCAACTGTTTTTTCTCTATTTTCGTTCATTGTACGCTCGTTTGTTTGCGTATTCTTGTTACACATGTTTTTTGCGAGTTTGACTGCGGTCCTTGTTGATTTTTTGCACGTGTTTCTAGTTTCAAATATATTTGGACAGTCATTGCAAAGCGAATTTGCCCCACTGGACTGCAAATATATACAACATATTCACATTTGCGTAGTCACAAAATCTCGTAAACGTACACGTGACACATCGATCAAAAGTTCCCCTGAAATTCCAATACACTCGTGAATTAAAAAACGATGGATCACAAGTGATAAAGCACGCTAGGGAAAAAACTTGCTGAAAACAATGTTTGTTGCAGGTGTTAGCTTGCCGCATTTTTGCCGTACTTGATTTTATTTTTAAACTTCTTGGGGTTGAGTCCGAACGCCCGCAGACGAGCATTCGACATCGATAGAACTCCGCTGCTCTCTGAACCGGCTGCTTTCTTTTTCTTCTTGACTCTGCCGCCGTTCCTGCTTCGCTTTCTGTCATCAGCGCCATCTGTGTGGTCATTTTGTGTACTAGCAGTCAGTCGATCATCGTTGGCGGTGGCGTCAACATCTCTGCGGCGCTTCTTGCCGCCTCCTCGCTTCGCTGTATCTGAGACAGACGAATTTGTTACAATTTCCACTGCGTCATTAATTGGTGCTTCTGCCTCAACATCCCGTGTCTCTTTTCCTTCAACATCATCAACATCCACTTGTGTAGTCTGCTGGTCAACATCACCATCGCTCCTGCCCATCGATCCTGTCCTCCTACTCTTCTTACGTTTCTTTCTTTCGTCCTTCGTAACATCGACACTCGGCTCCTGTGGCTGTTGTTCCAATTCTCCCGACTTGCTCATGCCATCCTCTTCATTTCGGACGACATCTTGAACGTCCGGCGTCGGCTCGACAGACACCTGCTGAGACTGCTGTTCGGTGCATTCTCTGTCCTTCTTCTTTCGCTTCTTCTTGGACTTCTTGGCCGGCACATTGTCAGCTGCACCTGGATCTGCACCTCCGTCGACATCTTCTCCAGTGCTGTCCACACAAACACACGGCCCCACGTCACACACACACACGAAATAGAAGGCTGATGAATTATTATTATTATTATTTATTTCAATGTCCATCCGAAAATAGGTTATTACAGACATCGTTACAGCACAATGAAACAGTACACACACGATATACACACAAAGAACAAATTAGACGCACACAACCAGACAACATATATATAAGTGAGGGATATAAGTCATAAAATGTTAATTGCAAGTAATGAAGAGATATGGAGTATATGAAGTGTATGAAGACATTGAACAGTGCATGAAGGTCAAATAGAGTAAAAAGTCCATAACGTCAATTATATCAATGATTAAACTATAAAAACGCTGGACAACATACAGGTCGAAAAAGTTAAAAACAAAAACAAAAAAAGTTCACCGAGTCAGTAAAAGCAACTAAATATCATAGACTAGATGAGCACACATATGTCTATCTCGATGAGAGGACGTCATTGTAGGCTGCAGCCGCTCTGTAGGCAAAAAGTTTTTGCGTGCAGCTGAGTCTAGTCTTGGGTAACTCCAGCGCTCCGGCACACGTTGCACGAGTTTTCCTCGCTGTGACTTGGCTGCGGTGCACAAAAAGGGAACGCAGCGAATCAGGAGCATTGCTGTCCTTCAGCATCCGGATGACAAGTCTGACATCATGGCGCCGGACGATGTCTCTTGCTGTGGGCCAGCCCGATTCCTGCAGAAAGGACGAGACACCGTCACGTTTGCCCTTTAGGGAGACCAGTCTAGCTGCTAGTTTCAGCACTCCATCCACCCGCGACATTTGCTGCTGATTGGCCCCGCCCCACACCGACACACAGTACCTCAGCTTGGGGAAGACCAGAGACTCCACCAGACGTTTGAGCGTAGACGAGGTGAGTGATCCTCGCAGCTTGAAGAGCGTCGACACCATCGCGTTACAGCCGCGGACCATCTGACCGACGTGAACGTCCCAGTTGAGAGCCTGGTCCAGCGAAACACCGAGCAGTCTCATGGAGGGCTGGCTGTTAACAGGTTCCCCAGCGACGCTCATCTGGACAGCTCCAACTCTCCTCAACAGCTCCCTGGTTCCCAGTACCATCAGCTGAGTCTTTTTTGGATTCAAAGTCATGCCATTTTCTGTGTACCATTCGCATATTTGATCGAGGCACGCCCCAGCACTGTGCAGTGTCTCGGCGAGTCTGGCTGGTGGTGCTGACCACATGAGTTGAGTGTCATCTGCATAAGATATGAGCCTGCCATTCGTCATGAAGCTGGCGACCTCATTAGTGTAAATGACGAACAGGAGAGGCCCCAGAGATGACCCTTGCGGTACACCGATCGGCACAGACAACACCTCACCTCCACCGCGCACAAACTGCCGCCGTCCGGTCAAGTAGCTGTCGATCCAGTCGCTCTGCACACCATACCATGACAACTTGTCGCACAACTGACTGTGGTCCACCGTGTCGAAGGCTTTGCTCAAATCTAATGATACCAGCAGCGTCACTTCTTTGTTTTCGATGGCGTCAGTGACGTGCTGAATGGTATCGAGGAGAGCATGCTCTGTCGAGTGAGAGGAGCGGTACGCGTACTGCCTGCTGTACAAGAGACAATTTTCTGAAAAATAGTTCGACAGCTGGGCACAGTAGACCTTCTCCAGAATTTTCGACGGTGAACACAGAAGTGATATGGGGCGAAAATCGTTTTTGTCGGACGCATTCGGCGTTTTCGGTATTGGCACGACTACAGCAGTTTTCCATTGCTGTGGAAATCTGTTGGATCGCAGAGAACAGTTGACAATCCTCAACAGAATCGGGCCGACGACAGCGAATGTGCGCTTGATGGCGAAGAGTGGTATACCGTCAGTCCCGACAGAAGATGCAGACTTCATGCGTTGGACCACGCTGCTAAGTTCCGGGAGAGTGATGCTGTGTCCACGAAACGAGGCACTGCAGACTGTGGGCGGTCGGGACGCGAAATTTTTGTCTGCTCTCCTCTCAGCACACGTCGCCAACTGCTGAGTCACCGACAAGAAGTGCTCGTTTAGCTCGTCGGCTCGTCTCTCGTCCATCGCTGAGGCCGTTTTGGTAGATGAGCTCCTGATCACTCTGTTCCTGATGGCCGTCCAGAAGCTTGAACAGCTGGTTTGCATTTCAGCCACCAGGAATTTCCGTTGCTCCGAACAGATCGCAGATTTAACCCTGTCTCGTGCTATGTGGTATTGATCACGGAGCTGGGTCACAATCTGGCTGTCTTCGTCTGCTGTCTGGCGTGCTCTGTGCCATCGCCTGTAGCAATTGTCGCGATTTTCTCTCAGCGACATTATTTCATCTGACTGGCAGACCCATGGTGTGTGACTTTTGTGGTGTCTTTTCATCTTCATTGGACACGATACATCAAGACATGCACTCCAGTTTTCCATGAAACAGTCCACCATGCCATCTACACAGTCACTCTGTTCCAGGCCATGCCAGTCGGCATTCAACAGGCGTACACAGAGTTCGTCCCAGTTGATGCAGCTCCATGGACGATAGAGTGTCGGCGGCGGTTTCTTGACTCTCAATCTGGCCTTGAAGTCCGCGAAAATCGGTAAGTGATCGGCGAATGGGGTGTCAATCACAGAGACGCTGTGAACATTTTCACCTGACACATTTGTGATAATGTGGTCCAACAGTGATGACCCACTGGGGTATGTTGGCTGTTTGATGAGCTGTGACAGCGAATAATCGTTCAGGAGCCCACGATACCTCTCAACTTCGCCCGACTCGTCCAGCCAGTTGAAATTCACATCGCCCAAAAGTATCAGCGGTTTTCCCAGTGAGATGGACAAGCTGACGAGCCGTTCGAAGTCGGCAATGGATTTGCTCAGCTGGGCGTCAGGTGGCCGGTACATGACCACAACTGTTGTAGCAGCGATACCAGGCCCGGATATGACAGCCGTCAAACTCTCCACTGCAGAACTCGTCTTGGATTTATCTTTCATTTTGACCGTGTAGCGGTCGCGCGCCATTATAGCCACTCCGCCACCTCGCTTGTGGGGTCTGTCATTACGGAGCGTACTATAACCCGGCACTATGAGGGCACAATCCAGAACGCAACTTTTCAGCCACGTCTCTGACACACACAGGACATCCACATTATGCTTATAAAGAAAGGCATTCAGTTCTTCCAGTTTATGTATGAGAGAACGAGCGTTCAAATGGCCCACTCGCAGGGTGCTGTTCCGACTGCTGCCGCCACAGCGCCGAGGTGCTACACATTGGACTTTCACCAGCTCTTGTGGAGGTCTACAAGCAGCAGCAAGTTCAGGGCGATTCCCGACAACTACGTGGATATACTGAGTTGACAGTGCCGGAAGAACCGATTGAGGGGTGAGCAATTGCGTCACTTCACAGTTCCCTGCTGTGCCTGACTCCGGTATAACACCGCGCCTGGTACATCTGATGCGACCTTGACCGCGACAGCCACGCCTGTGTTTGCGTATGCGCAATTTACGCGTCACACTATTCGCAGTTGTCAGGTTAGCGGTCACTGCGCCATTGCTGGGTTGTTGAACCCGCCGTCGCCACCTTGAGTTACCTGTTACTCGCGTGCACTCAGCTGACTGGCGAGAATTTGCGCGCCATGGGTGCTCTGATGGTCGAGCGAGATCGAACACTCGCAGCAACAGCCAATAATACATCAAACAATACAGCACGATGTCACTGTTACAACACATGGAAGCACTGAAACACTGAGACACTACGCTGAAACACTATAACACAAAACACTAATAACACGTTGAAACACTATGACACACTGAACACCGAAACACTATAACACAGTCACTATAACACGAATGAGGACGAGCCCCGGTCGCGTGCGCACGCCAGCACCGCGCTCGGAAGACTGAATGAATGAAGAATAATCAAGATATCACACACACGGCAGGCAAGTGTGAAATAATCAACACCAAATCGAACCCCATGCGGCCAACTGGCATCCCAGAGCCGACCCCCTCCAAGCAGGAATGCCAAAGGAGAATATCGTATTAGAACCAAGCAATTTGTGAGCAAGCAAATGTCTCACTGAAAAGCCGAATGACGAAATAAAATAAATTACATCAAATTCAACGAACACACACACACACACTTTCAGTCATGTGTTTACACTTTTCAGTCATGAGTTGTGTCATGCATTCTGGGGAGGTGGCCTTCTCTAATACGTCTTACGTCCTTGTGGCGCCATAGCGTGGAAAGGGTCGGTTCTGCGGTGGCAGCGAGCTGCACGGGACACACCTGTGTGTGTTCATAAGTTTCGACTTCTTCCCGTGTAGCAGCTGTCACTGGGGCCTTTAACCTTTAACCTAACTTACAAGCACACGTACACACACACACACACCTGGCATAGACACTGGGCAGTATTTTGTGTTTGTAGGCCGTGTTGGCCGCCTTGACACGGTAGACGCGCACCTCGGACGCCTCCTGGTCGGGCCGCTTGTACTGACACATCTTCTTCAACGACATCCACCGATTCAACTCGCGCTCGTCGGCCGTCAACACCTGCACGGCACACACACACACATACACGCACACACACATGCATTCGTGGCAACGCCGCCTCCATTGTATTGTAGAGTTCAGCACTAGACCGGTGGTGGATCGCATTGTGAAGCCTGGATACAATAGTGGCGCAATGTCTGTGATGTAATTGCGCCACTATTGAGTTGACAGCTGTCGTATACACACATATAACACTCATTCGCCTAAAGACAATGCAAGGATTTGAATATGTCGATTAAGTGTAAGAGTTTACAATGGTATCGTTGAAGTGTCACACACACACACCCACACACACACACACCCACACACACACTCACACACACACACACTCACACACACACACACACACACATACGCACAGGCGTACCTACTTACACACACACATGCATATGTGTGTGTTTGTATAAGTGAGTGGCTATGTATAAATACCGTAACAGTTCTACTTGAAGGGCATCTCTAATAGAACAACACCTTGGAGGAACAATTGAAAAATGGAACGACACACTCTAATAAAACATAAATATATGGGAAGGCTTAAAAAATAGAACGGCATGTCGCTCAAATAGAGGTTTTACGGCATGTGTGTGTGTATATATGTGTAATTAATGATATATGTGTGTAAATAATTATATATATGAGTGTATGTGTTTGGCTGTGAATTAGCATGCACTCGCGTGCGTGCGCGCCTGTGTGTGTGTGATTGTGTGATTGTGTGTGTGTGTGTGATTGTGTGTGTGTGTGTGTGATTGTGTGTGTGTGTGTGTGATTGTGTGGCAGTGTGTGATTGTGTGGCAGTGTGTGTGTGTGATTGTGTGACAGTGTGTGCGTGTGGCCGACCTCTTCAGTGGAGAGGCCGTAATCATTGGCCATCACCGAGCGATACTTGAACGGCTGCCGACTCAGTCGCTCATCCAACTTGTAAAACTCATCCAGATAACCGCCCAGCTGCATGGTGTCGGCGCAAAACGACGGCTTGTCGCGCGCCAACGCCTCGGCCAGCGGTTTACGCCAGTCGCCGTCGCAGAGGGCGCTGACGTCGCCGCGTTTTCGCTCCCGGCCGCGGCGGCGTCGGCGGTTCTTGCGGCTGTCGGTGGCCTCGATCATTTGACGCTGCAAGGCAGCGCGGTGCGCGTCGAATTCGCAATCCATCTGCAAAACAGAAAATGCAATGAAAAATTATAAAACTGTTTATTATTACCTCAATATTATATCATTAATTACTTCACTATTATTGAATCAAGAGAAAATAAGCTAAATCAAATCATTCTTGACAGTTGTTGAATTGATAAACAATACACAAACCAGGATATTACAGAAAAACTGTAGTAGATGACTGAAATCAGTCACTGTTTAATTATATTTATTAAAAACTTCAAGAATTCTTGAGTCATAATGCACGCTAACAATATTGACGTGTGAAAAAACAAGGAGGTTAAAAAATATTGCCATGTGTGGAAGCAGAAATCGACCCACATTAAAGTTTGGATTCTCGCAGGCTGGGGCGCCTTCTCCCAGTGTGACGTCATCTTGTTCATCAGCTGACTGCGCGTTGTCGGGTTGCCAATTCTCCCAGTAAGCTGCCCGCACACACACACACACACACACACGATTGATTTGGCAACACTGAAAATTGCTAAATAATGGACATTATTTTTAGCAGAAATTACAAAATTATGATTAGGACCGATTTATCTGAAAATATAGAGATTACTCGGGGAAGTGACAAAATTATGCCTATAAATAAAAAACAGAAAAAGAAAATTCAGGTATACACATGAGAAATATAACATGCGTAAATTAAATTTAGCTAAGGGCGCCCAGTTTCAATTGTGACCAAGTCGCGACAATGGCGCACGCACCGATTTCGTCTTGATCATTGTCGGAAAATACTGGCTTCTCCTCGTCAACATCGCCCTCGAAATCGTAGTCGTCGGCAAACATGGCGTTCATTTTGCGTTCGTGAGTGTCTGGGTCGAAATCGGTGTCCAAATCGTCCATCTAACAAACACAAGACAATACAATGGAGATTTTCTGTCAACCCTGATTGCCTTCGTGTGCTAGATTTATACTTTGGAACCAATTAGCAAGTTCAATCGAAATGTCCCATTCAAGATGTCAGCTTTCAAGAAAATAGTAAGAACACAATATATTCAAACTTATGATTGATACACATGTTGCTTATGCGTATGGGAACATCTTAACAGTGTGGCATGACCAAAAAGCTTTCATTTTTATTATTAGTTGTATATGTTATATATGTTAATGTATATTGTATGTTGGAAAAGGGCAGTACAAGCCTCCAGGCTTCTTATGCCCAGCCATCCTAACATTGCAAATTATCTGGTATATTTTGTGTGTGTGTGTGAATGTTTGTGTTATGTTGGGTTTGGCAAATACATGATGCTGATGATGATATACACAAACGTTGACCTGAACGAATGCGACGGTCAAACTCTATTGAAATTAAATATAAACAAATATTAAAATGAAAAAATAGCCAAACATGGTGGTGAAAAAAAGCCAAACATAGTGCTAAAATAGCCAAACATAGTGCTAAAAAGCCAAACTTAGTGCTAAAAAAGCCAAACATAATGCTAAAAAAGCCTAACATGGTGGTGAAAAAAGCCAAACTCACCGTGAATGGCAGCTGATCATTGCCAACTGTCTCTCTCAGTTTGTCCAATTTCTCTAGAATTTGTTTCTTCTTGAGCGCCTTGAGTCGCTTGATCTCTTCTTCTTCTCTCAATTGCTCCTCTTGCTTGCGGCTTTTCTTCTGCTGGCGCTCCTGTTTGCGTCGCTCGTCTTTCCGACGCAAGGAATCCTTGATTGTGCGCGGATACTTTTTAATCTGCATACAGACAGACGAATGGAAATCATATTTTTCAGATGATTCTACAAGTGGAAAGTTCAAGAAGAAATTGCATTTTCATAAAACTAGAAATCCTAAAGCAAAATTGAAAACTTGGAATTTGCGCTTTGATAATTGATTCCACTCTGCACACTACAAAGAATCAACGGGCAATTAAATTCGAAAAAATTCCTTCCTCCTAAAATCTATTATCACTGTTAACAACAAAATTATCAAAATGAAGAAGAAACAGAAAAAACAGAGATAATTTATCGTGCAAAGCCCGCAATACAAATAAGCAGCGACAAAAGAACGCACAAATTCTTGATCGGGCTCCTGGAAGCGAAAGTTGAACTTGTTTTCGAACGTGTCTTGCTGTTGCAGCGTGCGCTCATCTTCCGATAAATCGGCTTCTGAATCGTGCACGACCTCCTCGTAGCTGGGAATGTACGAGTCGTCACCTTCGCCCAAATATCTGCGCGCAAAAAACAACCCAAAACAAAATTGTTATCGTTGTTGTTGGAGTAAGTTTCTGTTGGCATTTTAGGAGCCTGTTGGATCATATTTTATTAAACAAATATGCCAACAAACAAACACAGCATAAAAATCAAAACAGTTGCAATAAGAAAAATGTCAGGATGTGAGAATAATTATCTTATATCTACCACTGAAACAATTTTGACAAAATTTTTAATATATACAACTGGAAACAGCAAATGCTAAAAAACAGCCAAATGATATATTTACAAAAATGGCGCACCGTTTGTTGAGAATGTAGTCGCGCAGAAAGGCTTCATCCTTGCAAATCTTGGGATCGGTCCAAGCACTGCGCAGAGCTTCCAGATGTTCAACATCGGCGGCCGGTGACTTTTGACCGCGCAACCACTCCCGATAGTCTCCCTCCTCCTTCTCCTAGTCTCTCAACAGACACATTTCATTTATTGAGACATTTATATTGCGCAATATCTACACAATGTGTCTCAGATGCGCAGACAGTACAATATTTACAATGCGGCATTGTACAAACAGACACACTGATACATGTACAAATATTCAAAAGGGTACAAACACACACACATACATTCAGCGGAAGTGCGGATTTATCACTGTCACTGACAGGTCAGCTCGCATTCTTCGGCATTTCGGCAGGTGAACATGATGTATGGGCAAAAGGACACACACACACACAAACAAACAAACACACACACACATTACATTACATTAAGACATTTATATCGCGCTCTTCACCCGATGGTCTCAAAAGCGCTCACACACACACACACAGACACACTCAATCACAAGAGTCATACACATACACAATCACGAACACACACACTCACCTACATACACACCTACATACACACACACACAAAACAGACAAGTACAAATGCGCACAAACACAAACATACACTCAAGTTTACATACTCAAAAACACACACACACACACACACACACATATTGAATAAGATAGCACATTAAGACAACACAGCAGTCATACAAGGACAGATTGACAAACCACAATACAATAGACACACACACACACACACTCACAAACACATTCGTCAAATACACCAAGCCCAATTACCCAGCTAAAAAATCCGTTTTTTGGTAACACAAACATATGAGTGTAAAAACATAAAATATTGACGAAAACCAGCAGTAAGCAAGCACAGCGAGTGAAACAAAAAAACTAGTCATTCGAAAGTAAAGAGGGAAACTAACAATAAGCGCAGTGCAGTTATAAACCACTAAATCACTCTCAAATATATAAATCACTAAATCTAAAGCACTACATCTATATAATTAGAAATCGCTAAATCTCTCACTCAATCTGGCAGCACTGACCAGTTCTTGCGACGTCTTGGATCGCTTGGTGAGCATGCCGGCCAGGGCAGGCTCATCGGCTGCGTCTTGCTCGTCGTCTGACTGATCCAGCACGGCACGAAAGCCGGCCTTGATTGTGCGCTGCTCTTCGGCATACGACAGTGCGCCGCTTTCGTCGCCAGACGCGCCAGTCACGTGGTCGGCTGGCACAGGCACATCAATAGCCGTGTGTAAGTTTGGTCAGTTGATAAAAGATCCCCGCATGTGCATGTAGCGAGACGTACAGTATTGAAAATATATCAATATAGGATCAATGGATGTAATGTAGTTATGTTTAATGTAGTGATGTAATTATATAAAAGTAATAATGTAAGATTACATCAATACATGTTTCTATCATTAGATTAGCTAGAATATTATCAGACAATTTAGGCTGATGGACAAATTGCTGTAATCTTTTCTTCATTATATTCATATAATTACACGCTCACATACACACACAAATGATGTCTTTTCACAATTGTCACATGGTCCAAATTTAACGCCCGCTGAGGAGCTCATGATCGGCGGACATTTGTCATCTTGAATTGTACGTATTTAATTATTGAATTTTTCAGTGTGACAATAAATTCAAAATTACAATTTACATACGCACACACACACGCTGAAAGATAGGAGAGTTAGAGGGGATTTAATCACAGTTTATAGATACGGGGAAGGATAAAATAGAAAATCGGAAGTTGTTTCAATTATCAAAATCTAATATCTAATCTAATAATCTAATAGGAATCACAGTTTTGGCCTACAAAAACGCAGGATTAAAAAGGACATCCAAAATATAGTTTCCCAAATAGAGCAGTAGATAGATGGAATAGGTTACCAAGCGACGTAGTACACCAACCAGCGACACAACTGTTTAAGAAGACATATGACAACTGGAAGGCGGGATTCACGAGCCTCTGACTCATTCCTGCGAAGACAACTAGTAAGAACACACACACACACACACACACACACACACACACACACACACACACACACACACACTAACACTAACCGCTGATCTTGGATGAGCCGAGCAGAACAGCACGTTCGTAGTCTCGCAGATGAAGCGGCTTGGCGCGTCGCTTTTTGCCAGTGCAGCCTGCATCGGTCGGCTCGACAGCGGCTGAGCTGGGGAAAAATTCCACGTCGCTGCGATAGAGCTCATCGGCGTTGCTCTTCAAACGCGACAGCACACCGAAGAAATTGCGCTCGAGAGCCGGTGTAATCTCCTGGCCACACGAGGGAAATATAAATAGACATAGAGAAGTCAGTGGAAGAGTTGACGGTGGAGTTGCATTGATCAAAAACGTAACACGCACACACCGCCACTGCAAACATTACGTCGCTATTATGTCAACTAAAACAATATTCACAATGCACACACACACACACACACACAAATACAAATGTAAAGCTAATGATGAATAACCAGCCAATTAGATAGATAAAAACGCGGTGCTTGATGCAATGGTTGTCTCACTTGTTTTCATAAACGGATCAACACAACACACACACACCTGGGCATTTTCGTCCTCATCTGACGAACTGCTTGAGCCGTCCGAGTCAGAACCAATGAGCTTGTCACCATGCTTCGCTTTCACTATCAAAACAACACACATACACCGCGGTAAATTGTATTCCGCTATGTTACAGTGTGTTCCATATGTTACAGTGGTTAGGTATAGAACAATTATGCTGTCGTTGTTATCAGTGTATCATTCAATGACGCAACAATTCGTACGGCAAAGCGAGCGTGCACACACTCACGTTTTTCGTATTCCTCTTTTTCCCTCCATTGGTCATATCGTTTGGCGTAAGAATTTTCCAAGTTTATACCAGTAGATTCATCATCATCGTCAAATAACTTTTTAGACATAACTTAATGCACCCAAAATTGTGATAGGCTCATTTAGACAAACACATCGACAAACACGTGAACGAAAAGTAAACATGCGCCAAGAACTTTACTGTGTGCGTTGAGTACGAATTAATAAAAAAAATCCAGAAAATTATGAGATTCAGAAACACAGGAGATACGATCATTTTGACATTTTGAGTTTCATTTCTCATCAATATTTGGCTGAATAACTTCGAGTACCAACCTGCAATTGAGTAGTATGCATATATTTTCTGTCCGTGGAAACGTACACATCGTTTTTCGCATATGTTGCGGCGAACCTGGTGAAATTTGGGCACTGCATTTTGTTACGTGTTTTTGAGATTTATTGGTCATTTTCAGTTGTTTTTATTGCTGCTATTCGCATTCCAAATTTGTTGAGGAGGATTAGCAAGGTGTTCGCTTGCTTTCATGTTACAGGTCTCTGGGTGGATCTGAAGCGAATCAGGATGCCAACCAAGACTGCTGTCGTGTCGCCTTCCAGCTTGGCCAACTTGTACTCGGACCTCAACAAGGCGGGTAGCGCCGAGGAGTTTGACAGGGCAATTAAAGTCGCCAATAAAAGTCAGTATGTCATTGTTTCGTCACTACAATACACTACAATAGCGAAATCACATCAAACTTCATTACATGATTGTTCAATATATAGTGAACTTGTATGTACTGAAGTGCCTCATCAAGATTGGCTTCTGGCTGCCCGAAATTTTCTTGCCTTGACTGTTGTGCGATTCAGCCCGGAACTTTTCAATAATACATCTTACGGCGGCTCTATTTCATTTTTCATTTCATTTGTATTTAGTATAGCGCCCATTCGACACAGGCGCGCATAATATCAGTCAAAGAGTAAAATGTCGATCGGCAAGAATAAACACCCAGATTCTTTGCCGCTTGTTTGAGTGTCATGTCATCACAGCCAATTATTATTCCTTCACTCTGCTGTATTTCTACCAGTCTTGAGTTTGGACAAGCTCGCGGCGGCGGCGTTTCACTACAAGGTCGTCTGCTATATTCAGCTGGGCAAATTCGACGACGCAGTCAAACTGCTCCAAGCCAACACAAAATTGTCCAGGTATTTGTGTGTTTGAGTGCTGTACACTTGTATGTTTGTGTGTTGTACATGTATAAATGTGTGTGTGTGTGTATGTGTGTAGCAACCTAGAGACCCTCCAGGTGTAGGACGCTATGTAAATATCTACATAATATCTATTTGTATGTTTGTATGTTGTACACTTTTATGTTTGTATGGTGTAAACTTAAAAAGGTGTATGTGATGTCAACTTGTATGTTTGTATGTCGTAAATTTATGAATGTATTTAAATTTTCAATGTGTGTTGTAAAATTGGTAATTTTGTGTGTTGCCAGAAGAGATAAAGCATCTCTTTCATCTCTTTTTTTTCTCTCTCTCTCTCACACTGTCTCTTCCTCTTTCTATCTGTATGCGTTCAGTTGTCTGCGCTAGCGCTTGTGCGAACCACACTATACCGTCAACGATATGTGTGTGTGTGTGTGTGTGTCAGTGGTCTGGTTTTTGAGAAAGCCTACTGTCAGTACCGACTGAACGACAATGTCGCCGCTCTGGCAACCCTGGACACGGCCTCTGATACAAACTCGACGCGCTGCAACGAATTGCGCGGGCAAATTCTCTACCGTCTCGAACGGTATGTGTGTGTGTGTGTGTGTGTGTGTGTGT